>JAVYIG010013292.1:0-48224 GCA_035222895.1 Strongylocentrotus droebachiensis
CCTACCTGTACACCCAAAGACAGCACAAGAGATGCAAAGATGGAGGACAGTCTGCAATCCAAGATCAGTGCGCGGGCTCAGCTGGTTCAGAGGAATCCAGGACTGAATCCAAAGCTTTGCATACCAGCCTTAGCCACCACCAAGATCGATTACGAAAGAGGAAACCTGATCCTGGTTGTTTCTCACAGCTTCTCTCAATATCAGCAGTGCCTCATCTATGGCATCCACTTCAACGAACTGCTTCAATGTCCAATGCCAAACTGCCCTGATGCCTCTGTACTCTTCAATGGCCTTGTTATGCACAGCCTGTACACGGCGCTTCGCGAAGCATCAGGGAAAGAACCCCTCCAGAGGTGGGCAGCAGGCATGTTCTTCAAAGACGCTCCCGTGCCATGTCAGCTCTTTGTTTCCATGCACAACTTCATAACTTCCAAGACCAGGAAGGATGGTCAGAAGAAGGCTGCCAAAGGCTCCACTGAGCAGAAACAATCCAACCAATCATCCAGGAAGTCTAGGTCAAGAAGTGGTCGGAAGCAGAAGAGGGGTCAAGAGCAGAAGGCAAAGCCAAGGAACGAGGATCAAGTTGGTGAAGAGTCAGACTCTGACCAAGGCTGGAGTGCAAACAACAGATATGCTGTACTCCAATAACATTGAATAGGTTTGTGAAATTTGGTCGTCCTTTGCCACACAAAGTTATGCCAAAACAAATTCATGTTGAAAGTAGATATGTGCAATCAAGTAGATAGGCCTACCTTCGATATTCTGTTTGTTTGTTCATTTTATAATTTTCCTCTTTTTTTTTAAAAATATATAATATATATATATATATTTTTTTTATTTGTCCCTTCTTTCTAACCATTTGAATATTCATATCTGGCCTACCATACAGAGATCATCATTATGCTAGAGAAATATCGAGAAGAATCGATTGGCTATGGATACATCTCCATGAATATGGTCGCATACATGTATGTTTCAAGCAAGTACCCGCATAGACTTTTCCTAATGCTGTCTTCCAAGTTCTTTGAAGAACTGTCTACATGTAGCTACCCTGTGTGTTTATACACTTTATCCCTGATCTGCCATTTAAAAAAAAACATACAATATGAAAAGCTCTTTTACACTTGTTTTGATTATGTTACTCATTTGCCAATATATATTTATATCCCATACATAGTTTGAAGATGTGAGTCATCTTTTACTGTTCTACTTCGTTTTCCCCAAGTACTTTGTATTTCCTGATTAGACAGCATACACGTATTTAATGTGAATGACCCACATGTAAATGTACATGTACTGTACATGTAGCTATGATAATTCAGACTACTATAAAGTCCAGTGGTTACTTTTGCTATCTATTACATAATATACATTTCTATCAAAGTCGCTGTCTCAATTAATTTTGTACCTGTTATTATCTGGTAAATCAATTATTTTACCATAACCAAAACCCATAATGAAGATACCGGTACTGCTTTTTTGCTGCTGTGTCTGCAATTTTAGTTGTTTTTAATGTTTTACTTAGTTAATTCTGAATTATTTTGGTGCCTTTATATAGTTATCTGCAATTTGTTCTTTTTGTTGTTGGTTTTAATGTTTCACTTAAGTGTTTTCTTGGTTATTTTGGTTTCTTTATATTTGAAATTACATTCTCATTATTGGTATTTGAACGTTGATTTTAATACTATGTACCTTATGTTTAATTTTTACTGATTTTATTGATTTTCTCACCTTTTACTTCCATGGCTTTACTATGGGAGTGTCGTGGTCGAGTGGTTTAAGGCGCTTGACTGGAGATGCGAAGGTCGAGGGTTCGTATCCCGACACGGCACTAATATCCTTTGGCAAGATATTAACCTGCACTTGTTACTCTCCACCCAGGTGTCAAATGGGTACCCGGTAGGATGGGGCCGTCATTGTTGGTCAAACAGCTTGTGAGCGTCAAGTAACGCCCGGCTGGAATGCTCCCCAGGGAGTGGAGATTGTGCACACAGTGTGTGCGGGCAAGCACTGAATCCAATGACCGGGGTAATAGTATATTTGTAAAGCGCTTAGAGACATTAGTATTAAGCGCTATATAAAAATTAAATATTATTATTATTATGGCTATCTCAATCGAAAATGAGGTAAAGTGGACATGATTATCGTCATAAAGTGGACATTTTGGTTGCCAATAATGACATTTGTTTTGTTTTTTCGGTGCAAGAAACGGTGCATATTGATTGTTTAAGCAAGTTGATGGACATGTTCACATTTTGTAGCAGTACAAACCAATGATGTTGTTTGTTTTTATACTATTTTCTTAAAGAATTTCTAATTTTGCATGAGTGCATCCATAAATTCTATATCAGGAATATAAAAACTGTTCTTGCCATCATATTATGCATATTTTATTCTAATATTCAGAAGAGCAATTTTTCTCATTGATACATGTATGTACATGAATGTTATGCACTTAATGGAGATTGTATATATCATTCAAAGTGACTAAGGAAATATGAAATGGGGTAATGTTCTCACATTTGGTAATATTCATCTGGTAATGTTTTTTTAATACAAGCGTACAAGAGTACTTTAAGGTCAAATGCTAAATGTGTTGGAAAATATAGATGAAAAAAAATCATCACATCATATCCCTGCTTGTTTTGTACATGTACATGCACAGTAGGAAAAGACTCCAAAAATTATAAATGTTATAAAGTGAAGTTTGTATAAAATCACAGAAAGAGAAATTGAATTTGCTTAAACGTTTTATGCTAAAGATTACTTAGAGAAGTGTAGTGTCCCATGTTCACTCTCATAGAAGAAAGAGAAAAAAATCATATTGTCTGGAATTAAGTATTAGGTCATGGCCATTACAAGCCTCTCGTGGCTTTTTCCCCCAAGAATATCTATCAGTTTCTTTTATTTGGAGATAGTTTTTGGTCCTGAATGTATGCATTATATATTGTCTTTCAGCTGATTATAGTAGAGATAGTAAAGTTAAAACAAAAAGAGTTTATATTGACATGAAATTTTTAAATTGTTTTAGAAAGTTCTATTTATGTACCCTTTGTAATATAAAGTATGAACAACTACAAGTATGCAATATAAAGATCATATGCTATAATCATATCAATTTTAAATGAATGTCATACACTTGTGATTATTTTGTCAATTGCTTTAAACACTGAACTAGATGTTATCCCCCCCCCCCCATAAAAAAAAAATGAAGAGTCTGCATAATTCATTTGAAAACATTTACAATTTTGTATTGATTGCTCCAATTCATCTTGTTACAGTTACTTGTAATATTTACATCAGAGTGGTTCAGTTTGGACCTTTGAATCTCTTGAACTGCAAGGAATATGAGCAATAACAATTTTTTTTTTCTTCAGCTGTTTGAAAGAAAAGTACAAAATTTCCAAGATCGGTTGAACTTTTTTAGACCCCTTTTTTTAAACCTCGATCGATTACATGTATTGCCCCCCCCCCCCCCAAACATCAAACTCTGGCTACGGGCCCGCCCATCAGTATTTTTCATCAATGTCAATGTCATCTCAGTTTCCAGCATCAAAGAACTATAGGTACCAGTAGTCTACTTTCCATTCATCTAATAGACCGATACCATAGTCACGCTGACAAGACCAACCCCAGACCCACAACAGACCAAACAAAATGTTACATTATTCCCAACGGCAAAGCATCATTGGATCTTGAATTAGTTGCACCAAACAGCGTCATTGATAGCTGTTCAGGGTGAAATGAAGGCAATAGTGTGCGAGTGTGTGTGCAAGAAAAAGAAACTAGACATTGTATAAGTGGAGATATGTGAGCTGGACGTGTCTTTTTTTTCCGCAACATACCCATCCTGTCGCTGCATATGATAAGCTCAATAGGACCTATACATCATGCGCTATTCATCAATATTCATGATACACACGCACACAGAATTTTCATACAAAAATTACAAATGCAGAGCTAAGTTAACTTTAAATATGTGACATTACGACAAAATCAGGAGGCTTACCATAAAGGAATGACTACCCAGGTCGTAACTTGTCCATAATCATTGCGACATACTGATTAATTTTAAATTAGATCTCTACCTCACCGTACCAACGCAAATATTAATATGCATTCTAGGATGGCTATGTTACGGGGAAAAAAGACGCGAGCTGTATGGTGAAAAGAACGAGGGTTTAGAGTCAGTTTGACAGTGTCAATGAGCTTTGAAACGCCATCTATCTACGAGTAGGTATCGTATACCATCAACAAATGCTAGTTTACACAATTTAAAAGCACTAGATGTATAAACATTGTTGTATTTCATGGTGTATTTATTGCATATATCATTATACAAATACATACAAAACATTGTAGGCTTGTATCCCAGTGCACATATTCATATTCAAAAACAATATAACTCAACATTCATGTTCTTCGAGACTGTGCTTGGTAACACTACATGAACTTTGTAGTGTAGAGATTTTCATTTCTAACTGACTACTCAATATAGAAAAGGATACCGGTAATCTGTTTTTCCACTACTAAAACTCGATATACTGTATATATGACCTACTATTTGTCAAATTCCACACTATTTAAATTAAATTCCTTTCTTTTTCTGTTCAGTGAGTGAGAACTTTAGTGAATCTAATCATAACTTCTGACACGTCACATAAATGTGTGATAACTTTTGTCAAAATCAGTAGGTAATACATTTACCGGTAAGTGCATTTATTTCTTACAAGTAAATAAGCACACACTATGACAATTGGGTGCTGGACATATTGATAATGGCAAGACTCTAGATTCTGGAAGGTTAACAAGGGACAAGTTTACACAAAATTTGTTTACTAGAAGGGAACATTTTCCCTACTATAAATACATACAAAAACACCCTTTTATGTCTTTCCTACCTGTACATATACTAAGTTGAGAGCGATAAAGGTATTAATTCCAAACTCTACATATAATATATAGAAGTCAATACCCCTATCCAGAGCCATTGCTTAGAGAGTCGGACCGACCAGGGACCCGTTTCACAAAGCCTTTTTTCAATGACTAAAATTAGTGACAAATCTGCTGATAACCAATCAGGAGCAAGGATTGTCACTGATGACAATTTTTGTGAAACACCCCCCTGGTTCAAGTTCCACACAATATGAAGACAAAAAGTACTGCTATGTTGGGCAAGCACAAAAGATATACACTATGTTGTGACCAAGTGAAACCAAGTTGGCCAAACTCTCTGTGCATACATGTAGATGGCTCCGTCCATATCGTCTACAGAGATCTGGCTCTCAACAAATTATATCTTGAGAACTACTTCCGTTTGTCAATTCTCTATATCATTATTTGACATTATTTGACATTATCATTTGACTGCTGAGAACCAGAAGGGCAATAGCACAATTCTAACCGTATAAAAACAACTATTTCTCTCAAAGCAGTCATTAATACTATATTATTTCACAAATACAAATGGAGCTAATGCCCTTGTGACTCTCATATGGGCCGATTAATTAAAACCAATCACAGGAGTGCATCGGTAACATTAAAGTACATGAAACAATAGCACATCTGGAATCCTCTAACAACATTCATTGTTTTTTCCTGATCGACTCCTACAAATACACCATTGTACATATTGAACAAAATAAAGTGCATGACCACATACATTGTTATATGTGCTTACATAGCATATCATGTTATGCATACAGGTGACCACATCCACCCTGCATTCCCTTTTTTTGCTTCCCTTTCCTGTCAAAATTAGTCTAAATTTTAGAGACATAATTAGTAATGATTAAAATCTATTAATACCACAGCTATTCAAATACTTTTGCTTTCTCTCAAATTTGTATAAAACCAGAACACTTTCCCCAAGTTATAAACACACAGAATGTCAGCATTCTGGTGAATCAAAGCGCCAACCCATTCACTACTCATAAGTAGTGGTTTATTATGTGCTATGCTTCAGTGACTTCTTTCCACCTCCATAGACTTTACACGTACGTGAGCGTGTGTGTACATACTCAATGGGAGGTGGCTTATTTCACAAGATTATAGTACAATGTAGAACTAAAATAATTAGATGAGTGCATGTTTATCATGTTATGAGTACATACATAGGTATACAATATAATACATAAATAATATTATCTACACAATATTGATATACTGGTTATTTATTAAACCATGCAACTGTACTGTATTCTAAGATTGTTTAAATCTGTCTGTTTAATGTTCTGTAGTCCCGCTACATTCCAATGTCTGAGTACAAAATAGTTTGGTCCATGTACAACAATAGATATTAGACATAACTAAAGATTGGAAAGAATTATCTTTCGCTGGTCATCAATTCAAAATGAAAGAATGAACATTTTAATTCAGCATAGCAATTCAGATTCTCAAATATTACAATACACAAGTGAAGAATGCATAATGATGCATTTTCTAACTCAGCAGATAGGGTTACCTCATATAATACCAAACACCTCTTTCTATAAAATATCAATTATAAAAAATCTACAATTCTAAAATATTACAATATGCCTTACATAATCAAATAAATAACATTCTTTCATACCAGTAAATAAATTTGCTAATCATACATAGTAGCCGCTGTAATTCGATTTCTTCGTCACATCAATAATAAATGTAATAATCAATGACATTCGCTGCAAGTGTTCAGTTTCACTTTCATCACTGGTCGATAACCAGCCCTTCACCCGAGTTGATTAAATTCATAGTCAATCACCCTGTAATAATAAGTTACTAAACATGCTTCATCATAATCTACAATATATCCTTATCAAAATATATCAACGTTTCTCTGTTTTTGCTTCAGTTGCGTGCAGCGATTTGTAAACCCTTCATTCGGAATGAGTGAACCTTTAGCTCGCCTTGCAGCAGGGGGATGAATTAGGACTACAGTATGACAAACTTTGCAGGTTGTAGTATGCATTGACACCATTATGACCCTTGTTGGTGCCCTTGTGGGGGGGGGGGGGGGGATACTTAGGTTTTTCTCTTTCTGAAATCACCATGCTTCTTTTGAATAAGTTTTGAGTAAGTTTACATTCTAGCAAGAAGGGTGGTTGCAGTGGTCTTTTATGTTTGATGTTTGTTTCAAGATTTCCTTAATAACTGCCTGCTAAGAAAGCATGTTTATGCTTATAAGTAAACAACCACGGGACCGATGGCTGTAAGTCCTCTGCGAGGGACTTGGTAATAAGGATTAATGCCTTATCAAATGGCACAAGCGCATCGACTTGGTTTCGAAACCAGAACCTCCGTTACAAGACCGCTGCTCTACCACTGAGCCATCGCGCCTCCTATTTTTGGCAACACATCAGAGCTACGGGGATCAAATTTTTGATTTTATTTGTTGATAGAATAATACCATTGCTCTCTTGTATAGCACTTGTACCTAGCATGCATTGGCTCATCGTGGCACTCCAATATCAAATATCAAAAAGAAAAACATGTGAAAGATTTGTCACAAAACTACTTTAAGCAAGATCCAATTGAAATATCATGGTCAGGTGATATCTGTGTTCAAGCAAGTATTTAAGAAAATGACTTTTATTACCCCCAATGAGCTTTAATGATCAAATTTATAGCATCCAGGAACTTTTATAACCTACTTCATCGAAACATCAAGAATAGTAGCCAATTATCTATCTACCCTCGAATGCAATTCACCTAACTGTTAGTGTTAGCGCTTAGAGACTTTGGTGTTAAGCGCTTTATCAGCAACATTTTTATTATTATTATTATTAATTTACCTAGTGGGAAGAAAAGAAACAATGCTACATGCTGTGACTGTTCACTTCGTCTTATCCCATATTATCAGACTTTCTTATTCATTCCACTTTTAATAAAAAAAACTTTAAACAAAATTAATATACATGATGTTTAACAGCACAAGATGACATAATACAACAACTTGAAACAGTCCATGTCATGTACATACAGTTATTGATGATTCAGCTGCTAAAATGTACATGTATGTCATTTGTATCTCTAAAACTTGTCAAGTGTGATTTTTATACCAATAAAGTTAGGTTGGATGATTACATAAGGTAAGTGAAATACTCCTGTCTTGCTGAAAAATAATCTGCCTGCTTACCTATCCCAGCATGTAGTCTAGCACCATTCATAATGGGGACATAATGATGCCTCATTCACATTTGATACGGTTAACCACCCTAAAAAAACACTGCATTAAAGGTACTATGTCCCATTTGCAGGCCCAAAAAATGAAAAAGTTAAATTCCAACTGCATTTGAAAGATAATACTAATTTAGAACTTCCCTAAAAAAGGTGGGGCTTGAAAATGTCTTCAAGTGGGAAAATAATGACTATTTGTTGTCAAATCGACTTTAGGGCTATAGAGCCCAAAAGTAATAGTCTTGATTTTCAGACAATTGTACTGTATGGTCATACGTTTTATGCTGCGCAAAGATTCAATCAGTGTAATCTTGGCCATCACAAGAAGTGGGTTATTGATGTAGACAAATGCTCATGTACCCTTTACAACTCTTTTCATGTATGTTATTACCAAAGAAGAAAAAAAGCCAGTCAGTCACTCAATAGTGTCTGACAGTGAAGTCTAGCAAGTAAACGGGTTTCCTTGCATAATTTGAATATGAGGACACTGCTAACGTTTAAATTTCACAGATAGGAGATACATGACATATTCATAATTCCTGCAAAGTTCTACAGCATTTGAGGTTGGCTGCAAAAGGGACATAGTACCTTTAATATAAGATGACAACAAGCAAAGGGCACTTCACATTTCTGTATATGTTAACACAGAGATAAGTAAGTACCGGTAAGTTTCAGTGACAACTTTGCACAAAGCTACTTTTTTTTTATAATTCTCTACCTGCCATTCATTTCCAAGTATATTGTTTTTTGGGGTGGTATTCTCTAAAGCTGACTAACTTTAGTCCATGGTTTAATCCTAAGTAATCGACTAAGTATGGAATGCCAAGTGTCCATATGAATATTTTTTTGAATAATTTAAGCTGTCACTATATTAAAATTTAACTACAAACAAAATTATGTTATCATGGTAATTTAGGAACATATCAAATTATTCAAAAATATATTCATATGGACATTTGGCATTTCATACTTGGTCGGAGGATCAAACCATGGACTAAAGTTAGCCCCCGTTCGAGAATACCACACTTTCACTTTGCCATGGTGTTTTTTGTTGTCGGCGATGTTAGGCTGATTTATATCTGTTGTAGTCCGTGGGCGGGGGCGGTATGATGGGTGCCGCGGCTTGAAGGCTGAATTATATCTGTTCGTAGTAGAAGTTGTAGTCCGTTGGTGGGGGCGGTATGATGGGAGCGGCGGCCGGGATGGGGATGTTGACCATGTCCAGGAGACGTATCTTCATCTCCATTCCCAGGAGGGCCTCCAGGTCAGCCTCCTTCTGCTTGCTGAACATGTCTTTGCCCAGGAGCACATTCAGGCCGTCCGTCCACATGTCAAACTGTGTGTGGGGAGAGGAGGAGGAGAGGAGAGTGAGAATAATCATCATGAAACTGAGGAGGAGGAGGAAGAGGATGATGATTGTTATGGTGTAAATGATGAAGTGGTAAGAGGTTTAAAGGTATGGACCAGACTAGACCTTCTGCTTGCTGAACATGTCTTTGCCAAGGAGCACGTTCAGGCTGTCCGTCCACATGTCAAACTGTGTGTGGGAGGAGGAGAGTGAAGATAATCATGATGATACTGATGGGATGACGATGATGATGATAATAATAATAATTCTGCTTTTATGTAGCATCTATGATGTCTGTAAGCGCTTTACAGATATACTATGGTGATTTTTATGGTGTAAATAATGATGTAAAGTTTTGGTAAAGAGGTTAAGACACTTGACTGGAGATGCGAAGGTCATGGGATATACTATGACGATTGTTATGGTGTAAATGATGATGTAAAGTTTTGGTATAGAGGTGTAAACAATAGACTGGAGATGCGAAGGTCAAGGGTTCAATCTCAGACAAGGCATTTATGTCCTCAATCAAGGCACTTTATCTACTTTACTTCTCTTCACCCAGGTATTAAATTATGAGACCACAGTTCTATCACTGAGCCATTGCCCCTCCTCTAGATTAGTCTAGGATAATACTGGGATTGCAGCTCAGGTATACTTACGATTTCTTGTGTGCGAGCGATGAAGTCTAGATGATGGTCTGGATGATGTAAGATGGAGAAGGCTAGACTTCCATCAACCTGCAAAGGGTACAAACATTAAATTTAGATACTCTGCACAAGAAGCTTAAAGCCCCTCTAAAGTGTTTGGAACCCCCCAAATTTGAAGGCAAAATTTCACTTCAATTGTATGCGGTAATGATTTAAAAGAGAATGCCTTTTAACACTCACTTCTCCAAAGATTTTCCCCAAAAATGTGTGTAAAGACAAATGATGAAAGAGTACATAATTTAGGTTTTCGATTGTACGCAGTAAACTTAAATTTTGTATTCTTTCATCAATATTCATATTCAAACATAATTATTTTGAAAGTCCTTGCAGAAGAGAGTGTTAATTGACATTTTATTTCACATCACTATACAATTTTTAGTGAAATTTTGCTCACAAATTTGTGGGGCTCCCAAAAATTTAGAAGGGCTTTAAGAAAAATACTCCATCTAAAGTTGCAAGAGCAAGATTGTGAATCAAGCTACGTCGATATTAAAAAGAAATGTCTAAATCTTACTATTTCTCTTCCAGAGGTACTCGGATACTTACTCGAACATTGCGGACATGCTGGCAGTCCTTCCCTGTCTGGACCTCCTGAATATCAGCCACAGCAACTGAAGAAGAAAAAAGAAAAGGAGAATCAAAATATTAATAACCTGTGCCTCTGTCTATGATGGCTCTGCATCTATTGAACGATCGCATGGCATTAATTTGAAAGGTTTCCTTTAACCTCTATAATTTACTCAACAGCCTAATGGGCTGTAACCAACTTTACCTATTAAATTAAACAATGTCATCATTGCTATATCTATCAATAACCATACAGACAGAGAACAAAATACTGTCTGACAATAAATCTGATGGTAAAGATAAAGTGATTCTCAAGGACAACCCATACATTCTAGGTCAATTCTACACTAAAGATAACATAATCTAAAACGAAAGGCACTAGTAACAACAAAAATTGTTCTGTATAATCACAACTTTTCAAGACTGCTTCAGTATCATTTGCTGACTTTGTTCGAGTAGTGCAAAATATCTTTCCTTTAAAGCCTCACTGTCTACTTGTAGCTACTTACGCCCTCTATATAGGAAACAATGCCTAAGCGGTGCCTGTTGGTCCCCCATGATCCTTTTTCCTTGTGTTAATTGAGAGCTGATTTGATGAGATAACCACCTGCCAGTGACCTTGCAGGGAGGTCTAATCCCTCCCGGCCAAACTAGTGCTGACAGGATTTAAGATCCATGAAAGACTTACTCTTATTGGTGAGAGTTTCATAGCTTGGTGGTGATTGGTGGCTTTCTATGTCTCCATGGTGGATCATCTTATGGTTGGGCGAGAGACGGCAGAACCAGAACCGATCTGAAGTAATGAAACAAAGACATTAGTAGTTGGTAGGCGAAACCCCGGTCAGGTAAGTGGTAGATCCAGTAAAGGGGTGGCATAGGGACGCATTTTGCTTGCCAGAACTTTAATAGGCACCTTAACTATGTGATAAATTATCTCTTCTTTTTTTCCAAGAAATTTTTGGACTGAAAAAGGCAATCAAAACTTTTGAGAACATAATTTCCCCTTGTCAGGGTTGTTGTTGTATTTGTTGTGTTTTACTTGTGCCCTAACCCTCTCCCCACCTCAGGTTTAAAGATGAACCTTGTCATGAATATTTCCCCTTGGTATTTTCTTTCTCTTTCTGAAAGATTTGAGAACATTTTCCCCCCCTTGTCAGGGATTCATTTAAAGATTTGTGCCCTATTCCCCTCCCCCAGGTTTTTAAAGATGAACGTTGTCGGAGGAATTTCCCCTTGGTATCTCTCTTTCAGAAGCCCTCCCCCCCCCCCCCTTCCCCGCCCCTGCTCCCATGTTTTGTATTAACACTAGCAGTGCTATGCCTCGATGAGAACCCTGCTGTCTGTCTCTTACCTTGTGCACGTCCCCTTTGATTGTAGCGGTTGAACATGGTGCCTTCCACCAGGAACCTTAGTCTCTGTTGCTTGATTAGGTCTATCATATCAGGCTTGATCTGATTCCTCAGGTCTCTGAAATTCACAGAAAAGAAGAAAGATAATTTTTCCTCAATCATAAGCATGCGATTTATTAAAGGTACCTGAAATCAGGGGAATGTTCCCTTGACATTTGTTCCAGCGACAACTGCTCCGGGCTTTATTTCACTAGAGGTATAGGGTAAGGATTATGGTTACAATTTGGTTTTAGATTAGATTTAGGATTAGGACTAGAGTTAGGAATAGTATCAGGTACAGAGGGGAGGATATGAATTTGGTTAGTGTGGGAAATTGACAACACAGCTAATATCCGAGGAGCACATGTTTTCTACAACCCAGGGAGAATCAGTTTGGACAACATCAGGTCAGGTCAAACTGACCAGATAGTTTTCTTTTTAAATGTATTGTAGATTATAGATCAAAAGATATAACTTCTTTCATTTATTTATACGCCACTTCGGAGATAACACTTTTGCAAATGACTCCCAAATATCCCCAAATCTTTTACACATGGAGATGTCCCCCTTTGTGCATTTTTGAATAATCACTGCCATAGCGATGGAGGTGCTTCATGAATACCTTTGTTTGCCATCTTGAAAAGAATACTTCCACCTGCGTATCACAGAATGTACCGCCAGAGCATAAATGAATAATGAATCCAAAAATGTCCTGAACACGTATCCAGCAGTTGTCTTGATGGGTTTTACATTATTGGACAAATGACCTTTATTTGCCATGCGCAGGTAGTTTCTACGAAGTGGGCTATTGCCAAAGCCATGTTTTCCAGGGGGGTGTTTCTCAAAGATCTTAAGTCGAACTTAACTCTGAGTTGGACTTAAAACTTATGGAAAGCCATTAGCATCTATGAAAATATTTTGTAAAAGTTATTTTAAAAGGCATAGAATGTTGATTCGAATCATTCATATTTTCTATTATCAAGGAGATTTCATGTTCTAGACGTGGAATTAATAAAAATTCTAAATTACTTGAACTTTTGCTTTTGTGTATATTTTATTTTAAGGCTACAATTGGCTCTCCATAATGTTTAAGTCCAACTGAGAGTTCAGTTTGACTTAGGATCTTTGTGAAACACCCCCCAGAACTCTGACTTACACTACGGGCCTGGCCTGAGACGTGCCCTCTTCCTTGTTGTCCCTCTCCTGGTGCCTGAGCTTGAGGATCTCGCTGTAGTTGAAGTGCTGGAGCTTGTTCCAGAAGTTCTCCATGGTGGTGAGCTTGTATTGCTCCTTCACCTGCAGGGCTCGCTTGATCTGGTCCTGGACGACCGTCATCACCTTGGAAAGGTTACGGAGAGAGATGCACTTATTTGTTTAGGTACTGGTAAGCAATAATAATAATAATAAAAATGGTGCTTATAAGGCGCTTACCAACGAAGTCTCTAGGGGCTATAACACACAAAATACAATGATAACAAATTACATATTAAACAGAACAAAAAGAAAATGCAAATAAACCTACAAATTACATAACATATGAAATATACATCAATGTGAACAGATAGTATAGTGGTAGTATAGGTATTAGTCATGGTTTGTAGAAGTCTAGAGGATACGTCACCAGACTGTGGATCACATGGTTCACAGTCAAGTCCCGCCAAGGCACTAATGTCCTTTGGCAAGACATTGATCTACATTTGCCACTCTCCACCCAGGTATAGTAAATGGGTACCTGGTAGAAATTTGCTCTTTGATTGTTTAAGCGTCTTAGGGCAGCTGGGGTAAAGCCAAGATAATAACACCACTTTGCAGGTGACCTGAGCATCCCCTGGGATGGGTACGATGGGATCCCACTTGTTGAAAACTAAAGTTGCGTTGGACACCAACGTTTTTTAAGCAAGTGTTGATGACTCTCTTAGTTACCTTTGGGAAATCTTCGAGGGAGGCTCTCATCTCTCTCCATGTCTTGTTGAAGAGCTTGATGCACTGACAGAAGAACTCCTCAAAGGAATTATCGCAGGAGAAGAACATTGGATAGTATTCGGCTCCAGTCTCGTTGGCTGTTTAAAAAAAATACAATAAAAACATTATCTAGCTATCTGCTGAATTGAAAAGGATTTTTTTTCTCGTTCGCATATAGCCTCAACTCTGCAAAAGCCATAATATACTGATGGTAGAGTCAAATTTTCTTTAGTGACCACCTGTCTAAAAGGATCATCTGTCTACAAAGACCACATTTTTTCTTCCCCTTGAAAATTGTTTCTCATTGAAACATGTACTATAGGAACCTGTCTACAAAGACCACTTTTTGTGTTTCCCTTGGGCGGTCACTATAGACAGGTTTGACTGTATCTAATAGAGCAGGGGGGATTCCCCCCCCCTCCCCCCCCCCACCCCTGAAGAGCTCACATATAGAGTACTTAAAATACCTGAAACTTTGCAAATACACAATCTTAAAGTTAAAAGGACCATGAAGTTTTACATTAGCATCTCAGATAGTTTTGAATTACGCAAATTAATTATTCCATTGCGACAATACTTACGGGAAATTTCAATTTTTGTTTTCCTTCCACAAGCTGTGCTGCGATATTTCAATTGTGCATAGTAACTGAAGGTTTAAATCTTATGAATTTGGGATTGATAGATGTACATGATCATAATTTATAAAGTCATTAAAGTTGAGAGCACAAACAAATTTCTCAAAGGTACTGAAGTACATGGGGTGGATTCTGCCCCCTTGACCCTTTAGTGTCAAGCAGATAGCCCCACTTATACACATTCCTATCGTAACTTTGAACCGGTTATTATTTCAGGACTTACGTGATTCTCCGACTCTGAGGATCTCACAAAGCATTTTGGTTAGAGCGATACTGGATCTGGCAAAGGGGCATTCATGCTCATCAGCTCGAGAGCAATTTTCCAAGACAACCTGAAATAGAATTCAAAAATTGATATTAAAATTAAAAGATTGCTGCTTGGCACCAAATTGTTCAACGTCAATTTAAATTTGCCACTCTACATCCAGGTGTAGCAAGTAAGTGTCTGGTATAAATATATTCCTTGAATGCTGTAAGCACAATTACAGTGCCCATACTAAATCCACTGTAATATTACAACTTCGATGAACACTCTGCTATACAAGAAGTCAATATTATCATCCCTACAACAACAACAAAAAAACAAAAACAAAAAAAAAACATCTTTAAATCACTGATTCTTACCCTTGTGTAGTCCTCATTATGCACATTGGCGAAGTGTGTGGTGCACTCAAGGGCTAGCAGACCTGGAGGGACCTCCATGAAGTCCTTGATAGGGTGTTCAGCATTCTGATGAGAGAGAGAGAGATAAAACACTTATTAATTCAATCGACCAGTATTCATCAAACAACTCACTGACAAAACTTCTTTTTATTTTGAGACAATTATTTCACCAAGTATTTGTGTTTATTGGTTCATTTTAATGTCTGAAAGAACTAGGGTTTATTATCATGCCAAAAAGTTGAGTTGTTGTATACTTAATAAAAGATGAATTTTGATTAAACCCATTACACAAATATTAAGCAAATCCCAAGCCCTCTATAACATGTTAATACACAACAAGATGCATACATACATATAGGGGTATATGTATTAAGCAAGAAAAGACATTAGGACAAATTTAACAACTGGACTCAACATGACCAATGACATTATTATTATCATTATCATTCATTTGGAAATCACTCAATTACTTGTACAAAGTAAATAGCATAAAGCACAATTGAAATATAACCAATAATTTCATGTAATAAGAATTAAGAGCGCATCTCATTTCCCCAGAATGCTGGGCCGGAAAAAAAAAAAAAAAAAATTCTATGACCAAAAGGCCTCCCTACCCTTCCTGGGGAAATGTGGTGAAAATCTCCATATACAAGTCCACCAGTTGTACACACAATGGCATATAGAGGATACTTAAATAGCAAATGTATTCTAAGGCCTTACCTGAAAGCCAAGTCTCTTGTAATCATTAGCTGGACCCCTTGTTGAATCCATATCATGACCGAAGGCATGTGATCTCAGCTCCTCAATGAATTCTCTGTGTTTCTGTTTAGAGTAAATAAAAGATTAGTTTTACATTATATTGCAAACAAAGACTGAGAAAGGAGGAAATGTACATTGATATGTAGAAATAAAGAAATGTAATATTACAGATAATAAGATGCGGTATGGCAAAAAGGAATCCACTGGTAAACTTAAGAGGGGAAGAGGAAATAAAAGATGAGAATGAATGAGAAGAGAAAGAGGGACAGACGGAAATACAGAGACAGATAGGGAGAAAGGGGGAAGAGGGACTTTTCATAGCACTCTAATATCTCAAGGCTCATGCTTACAACGCTACTCGTGTCAATCGGGGTCATTCTGCGCTTCTCCAAAAGGTTAAAGGTCAGCTGCTGGAAGACGTAAAGCTGGTGTGTCATCTCTGTTCCAATGTTCTGAGAGCGTATGATTTTCTATGACAAAATACAAAACAAATTATCTTCTTAAACAAGAGAATAGCAAAATGAAAGAGAAAATAGAGTGGAGAAAGATTTGAAGAAACACAAGGTCAAACAGAAATTCAAATGGAAATATTAATCCAATACTATGTAATATATATAGACAAATTTTTATTAACATTAGTGAATTTCAAAATAATAACACAAGTATATACTCTGCAGGTGGGTCAAGTGAATGAATATTGTACGAGAAGGCTATAACAGCCATCAAGCTGAAATTCTGTTTATACATATAATTCTATGACAGTTAATGAATCAAAGAAATATTATCTACTTCATTTGGTACACTTAGAAGGAATAAGAAAAGAGAAATCATAACATAGGTAACATAAACAATGTCTCACCTCCATTATGACGACACGTATGTTTCTTGCTGAAAGGGCTTCTTCAAATCTCTGTAACAGAAAGCAAATCATTAAAATACATGGGATTAGTTTCTTCATTTAGAAACAAACGTTCTGAAAGAATATTTAAACAATTCTATTTCAAAGTAATTTCCTTTATTAGAGGATAAAAACTGTAACAATTCCAATTTGAACGTGTAATGGTTAGAAACAATTTGCCAGAATTCTATGTTTGGTATTTGTTTTCATAACATTGTGAAGGTGAATTTATATAGTCTGCTTGGAGTCACTCTGTGTAAGTGATAGGTGTTAAAGGCATCATTTAACAATGTTAAATCTGAGATGCATGGCCCTACGTGTTATTAGTGTCTGTTATATGGTTTGAAGCCTTAACAAAATTGGGTTCACAAAGTGCCTCAAAAAAGTAAAAATCTTTGAGTGACCGGTTTTACCATACCGGTACTCATTTTCCCCAATAGACTGTAGTGTTATAAAAACTGTAAGGAAAATAAAAAATGAAATTTCAACTGCCAATCATCTTGATAATCAGACAAGCGATCGGCTTTTAAAAGTCATGGGATTCCTGACTGACCTAAAAGTTTATAATTATGATTGCAGCATGAGTTAAATCCAGAATTTTGTTTCAGAACCTGAGGCAATGTTACAGAGTCACTTAAATGTCTACCTGGCTCCAAACACAATACTATGTTACATGCACAAGCGCAAAATCTAATTAACACTTTAAACACAAATGAAAGGCATGTGAGTCTGTAACCAGAATAAGGATATGCATGTATGTAGAGGACAGCATAGCTAAGAATAAATCTGAATACACCTCATTGAAAAAGTCGTTGATTTTGAAAGAAAAATGTCAGGTCAGGTCATGTTTTTCCTGCTACTGGTAACCATGTAAACCAAGGGGGGGGGGGGGGGTGTTTCACAAAGATCCTAAGTCGAACTTAACTCTAAGTTGGACTTAAAAATTATGGAGAGCCAATAGTATCCTTAAAATCAAATATATTCAAAAGCGAAAATTGAAGTATTTTAGATTTGTTATAAATTCCACATCAAGAACATGAAATCCCTGTTGGTAATAAAAGATATGTTGTATATTATGCCTTTTAAATAACTTTTACAAAATATTCTCATAGATGCTAACGGCTTTCCATAATTGTTAAGTCCAACTTAGAGATAAGTTCAACTGAGGATCTTTGTGAAACACCCCCCAGTACTACCAGTTCAAGGCCGGGTTGCTATATGTTGGACGTTCAGGACATTTACATAGGATTGCTCAAAAGATTGTACATGAGAACTGATTGTTTGCTTTCTTGTGTCGTACTGACCTTTTTCCTATCCTCTGGAGCTTTGAGACAGAGAGCATTCATCAGGGCAAGACAGTTCTGCTGGATACCAGGGTTTTGACTTCAAGAAAAGGAAAACAAGAGAAAGAATAATAAGATGACTGATGGAAAGGAATGGTGATGTTGGTAGCAAGAAACAATGGAGACGATGATAATGATGCTGCTGCTGATGATGATGATGATGATGATGATGGTAATAAGGAGGAGGATTATTTCATCAGGACAAGACAGTTCTGCTGAATACCACAGTTTTTTTACTTCAAATAAAGGACAACGCGAGAATGACTAATAAAATGACTGATGGAAGGGAATGGTGATGTATGTAGATACGTTAACGATAATGGTGATGGCTAAAATAATGATGATGGTTAAGAAGATAATAGAATTGACAATAAAATACTGATTTCCTTCACCACATATCCAGTGTACAAACTTCAGATTAATGAATTTTAAAATTTTGAAGTGTGACGTGAGTGCTACAATTCTCTAATAATTGAAAACAATAAATAAGCCTACATTGGGTATCTTTCCCACTTACTTCAAATAGGCCATACAAAGTCCCCTGTTCAGGGTAGAACAAAAAGTATTTTGGTACTTACACATTTTCCAGATGTTGAGTCATGTTGTGGAAGGTGATCTCATTGGCAATCACCATGTACAGCTTGGTACTGAAAAAAAAGAAAAATGCAAACAATAATGATCACTCATGAAATATTATTGGATAGTTTTATAGTGCAAATATCCACCTTGCGAAGGTGCTCAAAGCGCTCCAATAATACCCCAGCTCGACTACGCTACCGATTTTGGTGCTCACAGCATCCAAGAATTCCTTCCTAGCAGTACCCAATCCACACCCGAGTGGAGAGTGGCAAATGTAGATTAATGTCTTGCCAAAGGATAGTAGTGCCACGGAGGGACCGGAACCATGAACCCTGCGATCCACAGTCCAAAGTCTTATTCACTAGACCACGACACATCTACAAATGCCATCCACTGGAAAATATCAAATATGTCTGTACAAAAAAGTGATTGTAAAATCAACTTTTAAAAGTAGCAACACATATTCATACTTCAGAAAAACACTGATCCTGTTTATTTATTGAAATGTAGCTTTTTGTGAACTTCTGCATGCCACATATGTCTACCAGATGGATTAATATACAGGTAGGAATTAGGTTTGTAAACAAAGAAAGGAATTTGAATGTTATCCTGTAGAAGTGTCGTAGTCGAGTGCTTTAAGCTTTTGACTTTAAATTCAAAGGTTGTGGTTCAATCCCTGATATGGCACTAATATCCTTTGGCAAGGCATTAATCTACATTTGTCACACTCAACCCAGGTGAGGTAAATGGGTACCTGGCAGGAATTAATTCCTTGAAACGCTAGAGCGCTGTAATAGCGGCTAGGCTAAAGCCGGGGTAATAATTAGTGCGCCTCGAAATAGAATTTCTAGAAAGACAACGAAATGCCTATAATAATAATAATTAATCCTCATCTGAATGAATCATTTGCTCTGTGTGAAAAGACTTGCTTTGACTTGCTTGAATTATATCAAGTACAGGCTCATGATATGGGCAATTTTAATGATAAACATAATAATAATAACTTGATTTACATGTATATAGTGCCTTTTCCTGAGGATACACAGAGCTGTCCCTCAGTCAAACAACAAATGAAGAAGAATTGTAGAGGTATGTTTTCAGATACTTCCTGAAGAAGTCAAATGAAGTAATATTTCCTAGAAATGCATGGAGTTTATTTATTTATTAGCATGGAGCAACGGATCATGTACAGGGAAAATACTCTCTAACCTCACCTGTTCAGAATGCTGCTTTCAAGGATATTCAAGGCTCTCTCTGTGACTTGGAAATCTAAACCACTTGATCTGTTTACAAACGATGCAATCTGTGTAACAATGAATAAAACAAAATGTTGAGAATTTTGAGAATTAACAACATCTTCAGTAGTTTTCAGGCTCATCATTGTCTTGGATTAGGCAACTATATATTGGTGATCTAATTGAGTGATTGGATGGTTTCCCTTTTAATGACTCCTTGTATAGTGATTGTCAATGTGTAATGAATATATCGCTATGTTCCAAGGCATTGGACTTAAAGTAAAACAACATAGTGGCCCCTCTGCACATTTTACAAACAAGCTTCTTGTCTAAACTGTAGGTACTGTTATCAAATGCGTAAGGTGATTTTTGAAAGTATGAGAAAAATAAAAATAGAAGACTTTGTAAGTGAACCGTTAACAAAGTCATTGCCATGACCACTGCCATTGTAATTGCCATTATCACTAGCATTGTATTAGTCATTGTCATAGTTATATATTGTCTGTTAGAGCTCCCCTAAAATGTTGTGAGCCCCAACAAATTTGAGGGCAAAATTTCACTTAAATTGTATCATATTGTGAAAGAGAATGTCATTTAAGATACAATTCTGCAAGGATTTTTAAAACAAATGTGTTTGAAGTCCAATATTGATGTAAGAATACAAAATGTAGGTTTTCTGCGTACAACAGAAAACCCAGGTTATGTATTCTTTCATCAATATTTGTCAAACCCTTTTTGGGGGCAGGGGGGGGGGGCGATCTTTGAAGAAGTGTGTCTTAAACGGCATCCTCTTTCACATTATGAAACAATTTAAGTGTAATTTTTTGCCATCAAATTTGGGCAAATTTGGGCAAATTTGGGGCTCCCAACACTCAAAGAGGGGCTTTAAGAGTTAAAAATGCATTAATTCTGTGTAAAAGTATATGGTTAATGACGCCCTTTTTACTCTAAACAGACGATATGAACTACTATACCTTTTTGACATAGTTTGCAGAAAGTGAATCCCATGAGATGACATTGTGATCCATCAGTTCAATAAAAGACTTGAGTGTGAGTGATAGAGGCTCTCCATTCCTGCAGCAGGAATATAATTAGAAACATAAATTGGATATCAGTTAAAGGTAAAGACCAGTATTGGAAACGCCCCAATTTCAAAAAATGAAATGGAAGCTCTCATTACCAATCATGTGAAAGAATATGTTTTGACTAATACATGATGATAACAAATTTGCCGGGAAACCGCCTACTAATTCATATATTTGGTAAATTTTTCTCTCTCATGGTCGTGTGAGAGATTTAGGGTAGTCCCATATACATCTTTCTGTGTATAGTGCTTGTAACTTTACGAAGAATGGGCCAAATTTCTTATCATTTTGATGATTCCAGAACCTTGCAGATGCTAGATGCTAGATGATCAACCTTTTCTGATCGATTCCACAACGTTTCTTTCACAATGCAATCGCATGACCATTACTGGTCTTTACCTTTAAGTTCCGACTGATGGAACAATGTGAAAATTTATCTATACCTCGGTCACACCATCAAACCAGGGACCCGTTTCACAAAGCCTTTTTTCAATGACAAATGACAAAAATCAGTGACAAAATCTGCTGATAACAAATCAGAAGCAAGGATTTCAGTAGCTTATAACAAAAACTGTCATTTGTCACTGATGACAAGTTTTGTGAATTGGGACCCGGCTCTAAAGTGACTGATTCTTGGTCACACATCCTGATGTTTATTCAGTGTTCAATGTGCTGTCGGCCTGGCATTGGCCTTGTGAAATTGACTGAGGTATCAGTCACAAAATGAAAATGTGTCCATAAAAAAGATGATATTCAAATCTCGATCATTACAATTTCATATTTGTAACTCATCATCATCATCATCATGATAATGAGGAGAGGTAGATCCTGTAATCATTGGTCACTTCTTCAGGTTGGTTATGTTCTAGAGTTAACTTTTTGCACATGCGCAGTGTTGGGACGGTTTAGATCAATATTAATAATTATATCAATAAGTACCGCTTAGGCATTGTTTGCTATATAGAGGGCGCAAGTAGCTACAAGTAGTACAGTGGGGCTTTAAAGAAACTTTGAAAGACCTACTGGCTTCCTTCCTCCACCATCTTGACCAGGAGTTCTATTCCATGGTTGGAGATGAAATCTTGTGCAAAGGTCAGGTCGGTGGAAGCTGTAGAGAGCCTGATCAGGGCAAGACGAATATCATCTGGGAGACTGGATTGAAGTTTGTTGTAGATGTCCAGGGCTGATTTGTTCTACATGATTTGACAAAAATATATAAAGGAAAGTTTATTCAAAACTAATAATATTGTGGTGAATGACATGAATATTTAGGATCTGATGATGTCATATTCTGTGTAGCCTGAGAGTATATATCAGGTTATATTGTGTTGTAAAATAAAGGACGGAGTATGAAAATCTGAAACATGTCCTGTTCATTTAAAAGCAATGTGTCTTTTTTGTTTTGTTAATCTAATACTGTTAAACATGTCACCCTTTCATGAAAATTCAAGTAAATTGGAGTATTTCACTTCTAATTGATCAATCATATCTTTCATGATGTGTTCAAAATAACATTTCTACTTTGGAGAAAATACATGAAGGTAGAATTGTGCAAAAATACTTCTTCTTAAAGAAGGTGGAATCACCTTCGAAAAAATGATGTTTTAAGATACAGAAATGTAAAGCGCACATTGATCATGTCGTTTCGATTTGCCTCTGCATTTTTTTAAAGGTGATTAAATGATTAAATCAGTAAATAAACTAAAAGAGCACTCCTTACAGGTGATTCGGTGAGCTTGAGCATGTCTCCATTGGTGAGATCCTTTCTGTTTTCCTCTGTGATGTATTTCTCTCCCTCTGCATACTGAAGCGCGTACTCTGTGGCGACGGCTGTATTGATGCTATAGTCTGTACACACCTCCTCCACAATCTCATTCAAGGGTTTACTCTACAAAAAAAGTATGAGAAAATATGTTCCATAACATTCATAATGCATTTCATGTACCAGTATGTACACCTACATGAAAGGAACAAGATGAAAGTAACCTTGATTAAAATTGTAAAGCTTATAGCCTACAAGATGCAAGGTAAAATTCATTGAACTGGTGAAACTAATTTTTCTTGGAGTAACACAAAATTTATCAGTAACAATTTCCAGCATGATTCCTCTCAGCTTTTCCATCTGGCCCCAGGGTCATGAACCCATGAAAATACTTGATTTTCATGTTGTTTGTTTTGGTTTTTATTTCAATAGGGGGCTGAGATACATCTATGCCTGTATTTGATTAACTTCATAAGCGATGTTGAAGACATACTTCATTGCAAATATATTATTACTGCTAAACATAGCAGTATTGAGAGATATAGTTCTGACATGCACATACCCGCGTGCATAAAGTGCGGTCATTGATAAAAACAATTATATAACTCTAATTGTTCCTGGTCAGTCATTCCATTGAATAGTTTTCTCTGTGGGAGGGAATGACCAACCAATTAAAGGAGTCTTTCACAAAGACTAAGATTGAGTTAAGTTGGACTTGAACTATGGCAGGCCGTACATGCCCCTAGTTCCTCTAACCATTCCTGGCATTGGATCCTCAAGGGACATACCGGTAGAAATCGTGGTCACAAATCTACAGAATTTACATTTGTTTATAATTCATTATTGAAGGAAATAATAATATCTAAAGATCATAATTGAGAAACCAATGGTGAGAGCAACCAGTGGCATGAATGGCCTGCCATAGTTCAAGTCCAACTTAATTTGATCTTAATCTTTTTGAAACACCCCCCAGGAGATACTTCTTGTGACGTAACTATCTCTCTCCTCTAGCTATGCTGCTGCTAAGGCTTTCTCTAGAAGTATACTTTATTTACCTGATCGAGACAATAGAGTTTTCCTCCCTTGCCAGCCATCACAATGGCCAGACGGATAATGTTTGGGTCTGTCCTCTGCGTGGGGTCAATCAGGGTCAGGTGCACCTGCTGCTGCAATGGGATTGCCATTTTGAAGGTCTGTAGTGATCTCAGCCCTCAAACTAGACAATAAATGAAAACCCAACACGAAAAAATGGAAATATTATATACTCTCTGAACTAGAAGATTTGAAAAGGTGAAATAAAGTAAACCACATACCATGAATTATTCTGGATAGACTTTGCCTAATTTCTAAACATCTGACATAAAGTTTAAAAAATTAGTTATATTTCTGGAAAGCCCAATTATGTAGTTTGTATTACATGTAGTTCTTCCCTTGCTATAAACAAAGGAATGGGCTGATAATTTCTTTTAGATATCTATATTAAGAACATATTTTTCTTGAAGTATTAAATGTAACATTCATTTTGCAAATGGTTCCCTTTGATGGATCTCTTGGATTCTCTGATATAAATGTTGCAGAGTAGGCAAACTATATCATACAAAGCAGACAAACACATCTTGCAACACATCTAATGAAACTGATACTAACAATATTGGCTAACAATAAGATATGTCATTGACTTTATTACATCTTTGGGCATGGACAAAAAAGGGGAAAAAGAATTATGTGTTAAGCCCTGTTACATGTAAATTTATGTAACCTTCTTTAAATACATAGGTACGTATAGAACTCTTCTGACAAGGAAATGTATTTCACAGACTGTGCCATGGCAATCAAATGATCAAACATGACTAGCATCATACATGTATTTTAAGAAAAAACTTCTGGAAATGTCCCGTTTTTATCTAATTTGATGTTCTTACTTCTTACTTATTTTCTAATAGAAACTAATACTAATAGCCTTCATTCGTTCATTCATCTACATTTAACACAAAAAATAAGTTAAAAGAAGTACCGGTATTACATTTTAGAAATCAGATAAACTGTTAAGTGTAAAAAAACTACAATTAAAGCCAAGGAAAGAATATACTTTAGTTTAAAATAACTAAATGTCACAGAAAGTGACTTTCTGGGACGGGCATCGTTTCACCGCCCTAAGAACAACTTCACTGACATCCCCTTGAGACATGTGTTAACATTTAATACACGCATTTCACAGGGTTGTCGGCGAACTTGTACTAGTCTAGACTAATGACGGTTTCGTGAAAAGTTGCCCTAACATCAAATTTTAGTGGCGATTTGTGATGCAATCCTCCGGCCTCCCGATTTGTTGGAATTCGACACACTGCCTTACTGACTGACATAGGAAAATAGATTATTGCTGTTTTTAATTTGTTTTCACCCAACAAGTTGTTGTCTCAAATAATTGCATATGCGTCAGGTTCACCCTCAATTCAGCCCTTGCTTGGGGTTCCCCTTGGCCTCGCGCATCGACTGATGACTCCTCAGCTCTGCGCTCAGCTCCGCGGAATCATTCACTTCAAGACAATACACCAATATACACATGTGGGTCCACTATATCTCTTTTGCCAGACCCACCTAATTTTGTTTTAAGGTTGCCGTCGGGCTGTTACTTTCCAAAAGACAAACAAAGACAAAAATACATACATGACTAAATCATAATATCATTAGTACCATAAATCAAGAAAGTTACCGAAATATTTCGACGAACGGTTCGATTAAGTTGACGAAAAAAAAACACGGAAGTCCGAGTAAAAGTAAAGTTCGGCTGAGCTGAATTTGGCGACCGCTAGTTCGCGACCACTAAAAGGTCAGTGTACTTTCGTGCACCATATACGTGGTTAAAACCTAGATAAAGAATAGTGCGTACGGTTTACGCACAATAGTCCCATCAGTATACTTTTCTGCAGTTATAAGATACTGTACAAATACTGCTGTGGCTTTCGTCTCGCAACTAGAAGAAAGTTACCCTCCTCCCTACTTTTCGTTGACAATCCTTTTTCTTAGGTATTTACCGGGGTATTTACACCAGGTGATAGGGGAGATAGTGCATGAGAACCATATATATGTCCAGCTCTGGAACACTCTTCTCAAAATTTGTCAGATTGCTTTAAAGTTTGGGATAATTTCAGAATTTTCAGGAAATGATCACCGCCTTGGTGGTTAGTGGTCGCAGGGTAGCGCCTTGGTGGTTAGCGATCGCAGGTTATTGGGAACTTCACCCCCTCCCTACCTTACGCCGACATTTTTGTTTCTTAGTTATGTACACCAGGAGATAGGGGAGATGGTGCACAAGAACCCTTTATAGGTCAAGCTCTGGAACACTCTTGTCAAAATTTGTCAGATTGATTTTAAGTTTGGGATAATATCAGAATTTTCATGAAATGATAACCGCCTTGGTGGTCGCTAACTTCCATGCTAACTTAAGGGGAACTTCACCCCCTTCCCACCTTACGCCGACATTTCTGTTTCTTAGTTATTAACACCAGTAGGGGAGATGGTGCACAAGACCCCTATATAGGTCAAGCTCTGGAACACTCTTTTCAAAATTTGTCAGATTGATTTTAAGTTTGGGATAATATCAGAATTTTCATGAAATGATCACCGCCTTGGTGGTTAGCGGTCGCTAACTTCCATGCTAACTTAAGGGGAACTTCACCCCCTTCCCACCTTACGCCGACATTTCTGTTTCTTAGTTATTAACACCAGAAGATAGGGGAGATGGTGCACAAGAACCCTATATAGGTCAAGCTCTGGAACACTCTTCTCAAAATTTGTCAGATTGATTTTAAGTTTGGGATGGTATCAGAATTTTCATGAAATGAACACCGCCTTGGTGGTTAGGGGTCGCGGGATAAAGGGAACTTCACCCCCTCCCCACCTTACGCCGACATTTCTGTTTCTTAGTTATTAACACCAGAAGATAGGGGAGATGGTGCACAAGAACCCTATATAGGTCAAGCTCTGGAACACTCTTCTCAAAAATTTTCAGATTGATTTTAAGTTTGGGATGGTATCAGAATTTTCATGAAATGAACACCGCCTTGGTGGTTAGGGGTCGCGGGATAAAGGGAACTTTACCCCCCTCCCCACCTTACGCCGACATTTCTGTTTCTTAGTTATTAACACCAGAAGATAGGGGAGATGGTGCACAAGAACCCTATATAGGTCAAGCTCTGGAACACTCTTCTCAAAATTTGTCAGATTGATTTTAAGTTTGGGATAATATCAGAATTTTCATGAAATGAACACCGCCTTGGTGGTTAGGGGTCGCGGGATAAGGGGAACTTCACCCCGCTCCCCACCTTACGCCGACATTTCTGTTTCTTAGTTATTAACACCAGAGAATAGGGGAGATGGTGCACAAGACTCCTATATAGGTCAAGCTCTGGAACACTCTTTTCAAAATTTGTCAGATTGATTTTAAGTTTGGGATAATATCAAAATTTTCATGAAATGAACACCGCCTTGGTGGTTAGGGGTCGCGGGATAAGGGGAACTTCACCCCCCTCCCCACTTTACGCCGACATTTCTGTTTCTAAGTTATTAACACCAGAAGATAGGGGAGATGGTGCACAAAAACCCTATATAGGTCAAGCTCTGGAACACTCTTCTCAAAATTTGTCAGATTGATTTTAAGTTTGGGATAATATCAGAATTTTCATGAAATGAACACCGCCTTGGTGGTTAGGGGTCGCGGGATAAGGGGAACTTCACCCCCCTCCCCACCTTACGCCGACATTTCTGTTTCTTAGTTATTAACACCAGAAGATAGGGGAGATGGTGCACAAGAACCCTATATAGGTAAAGCTCTGGAACACTCTTCTCAAAATTTGTCAGATTGATTTTAAGTTTGGGATAATATCAGAATTTTCATGAAATGATCACCGCCTTGGTGGTTAGGGGTCGCGGGATAAGGGGAACTTCACCCCCCTCCCCCACCTTACGCCGACATTTCTGTTTCTTAGTTATTAACACCAGAAGATAGGGGAGATGGTGCACAAAAACCCTATATAGGTCAAGCTCTGGAACACTCTTCTCAAAATTTGTCAGATTGATTTTAAGTTTGGGATAATATCAGAATTTTCATGAAATGAACACCGCCTTGGTGGTTAGGGGTCGCGGGATAAGGGGAACTTCACCCCCCCTCCCCACCTTCCGCCGACATTTCTGTTTCTTAGTTATTAACACCAGAAGATAGGGGAGATGGTGCACAAGAACCCTATATAGGTCAAGCTCTGGAACACTCTTCTCAAAATTTGTCAGATTGATTTTAAGTTTGGGATAATATCAGAATTTTCATGAAATGATCACCGCCTTGGTGGTTAGCGGTCGCTAACTTC
The DNA here is from genome assembly GCA_035222895.1 of Strongylocentrotus droebachiensis. Taxonomy (NCBI): domain Eukaryota; kingdom Metazoa; phylum Echinodermata; class Echinoidea; order Camarodonta; family Strongylocentrotidae; genus Strongylocentrotus; species Strongylocentrotus droebachiensis. The sequence continues at coordinate 28,455 of JAVYIG010013292.1, forward strand.
CATGCTAACTTAAGGGGAACTTCACCCCCTTCCCACCTTACGCCAACATTTCTGTTTCTTAGTTATTAACACCAGAAGATAGGGGAGATGGTGCACAAGAACCCTATATAGGTCAAGCTCTGGAACACTCTTCTCAAAATTTGTCAGATTGATTTTAAGTTTGGGATAATATCAGAATTTTCATGAAATGATCACCGCCTTGGTGGTTAGGGGTCGCGGGATAAGGGGAACTTCACCCCCCTCCCCACCTTACGCCGACATTTCTGTTTCTTAGTTATTAACACCAGAAGATAGGGGAGATGGTGCACAAGAACCCTATATAGGTAAAGCTCTGGAACACTCTTCTCAAAATTTGTCAGATTGATTTTAAGTTTGGGATAATATCAGAATTTTCATGAAATGATCACCGCCTTGGTGGTTAGGGGTCGCGGGATAAGGGAAACTTCACCCCGCTCCCCACCTTACGCCGACATTTCTGTTTCTTAGTTATTAACACCAGAAGATAGGGGAGATGGTGCACAAGAACCCTATATAGGTCAAGCTCTGGAACACTCTTCTCAAAATTTGTCAGATTGATTTTAAGTTTGGGATAATATCAGAATTTTCATGAAATGATCACCGCCTTGGTGGTTAGCGGTCGCTAACTTCCATGCTAACTTAAGGGGAACTTCACCCCCTTCCCACCTTACGCCGACATTTCTGTTTCTTAGTTATTAACACCAGAAGATAGGGGAGATGGTGCACAAGAACCCTATATAGGTCACGCTCTGGAACACTCTTCTCAAAATTTGTCAGATTGATTTTAAGTTTGGGATGATATCAGAATTTTCATGAAATGAACACCGCCTTGGTGGTTAGGGGTCGCGGGATAAAGGGAACTTCACCCCCCTCCCCACCTTACGCCGACATTTCTGTTTCTTAGTTATTAACACCAGAAGATAGGGGAGATGGTGCACAAGAACCCTATATAGGTCAAGCTCTGGAACACTCTTCTCAAAATTTGTCAGATTGATTTTAAGTTTGGGATGATATCAGAATTTTCATGAAATGAACACCGCCTTGGTGGTTAGGGGTCGCGGGATAAGGGGAACTTCACCTCGCTCCCCACCTTACGCCGACATTTCTGTTTCTTAGTTATTAACACCAAAAGATAGGGGAGATGGTGCACAAGAACCCTATATAGGTCAAGCTCTGGAACACTCTTCTCAAAATTTGTCAGATTGATTTTAAGTTTGGGATAATATCAGAATTTTCATGAAATGATCACCGCCTTGGTGGTTAGCGGTCGCTAACTTCCATGCTAACTTAAGGGGAACTTCACCCCCTTCCCACCTTACGCCGACATTTCTGTTTCTTAGTTATTAACACTAGAAGATAGGGGAGATGGTGCACAAGAACCCTATATAGGTCACGCTCTGGAACACTCTTCTCAAAATTTGTCAGATTGATTTTAAGTTTGGGATGATATCAGAATTTTCATGAAATGAACACCGCCTTGGTGGTTAGGGGTCGCGGGATAAAGGGAACTTCACCCCCCTCCCCACCTTACGCCGACATTTCTGTTTCTTAGTTATTAATACCAGAAGATAGGGGAGATGGTGCACAAGAACCCTATATAGGTCAAGCTCTGGAACACTCTTCTCAAAATTTGTCAGATTGATTTTAAGTTTGGGATGATATCAGAATTTTCATGAAATGAACACCGCCTTGGTGGTTAGGGGTCGCGGGATAAGGGGAACTTCACCCCCCTCCCCACCTTACGCCGACATTTCTGTTTCTTAGTTATTAACACCAGAAGATAGGGGAGATGGTGCACAAGAACCCTATATAGGTCAAGCTCTGGAACACTCTTCTCAAAATTTGTCAGATTGATTTTAAGTTTGGGATAATATCAGAATTTTCATGAAATGATCACCGCCTTGGTGGTTAGGGGTCGCGGGATAAGGGGAACTTCACCCCCCTCCCCACCTTACGCCGACATTTCTGTTTCTTAGTTATTAACACCAGAAGATAGGGGAGATGGTGCACAAAAACCCTATATAGGTCAAGCTCTGGAACACTCTTCTCAAAATTTGTCAGATTGATTTTAAGTTTGGGATAATATCAGAATTTTCATGAAATGAACACCGCCTTGGTGGTTAGGGGTCGCGGGATAAGGGGAACTTCACCCCCCTCCCCACCTTACGCCGACATTTCTGTTTCTTAGTTATTAACACCAGAAGATAGGGGAGATGGTGCACAAGAACCCTATATAGGTCAAGCTCTGGAACACTCTTCTCAAAATTTGTCAGATTGATTTTAAGTTTGGGATAATATCAGAATTTTCATGAAATGATCACCGCCTTGGTGGTTAGCGGTCGCTAACTTCCATGCTAACTTAAGTGGAACTTCACCCCCTTCCCACCTTACGCCGACATTTCTGTTTCTTAGTTATTAACACCAGAAGATAGGGGAGATGGTGCACAAGAACCCTATATAGGTCACGCTCTGGAACACTCTTCTCAAAATTTGTCAGATTGATTTTAAGTTTGGGATGATATCAGAATTTTCATGAAATGAACACCGCCTTGGTGGTTAGGGGTCGCGGGATAAAGGGAACTTCACCCCCCTCCCCACCTTACGCCGACATTTCTGTTTCTTAGTTATTAACACCAGAAGATAGGGGAGATGGTGCACAAGAACCCTATATAGGTCAAGCTCTGGAACACTCTTCTCAAAATTTGTCAGATTGATTTTAAGTTTGGGATGATATCAGAATTTTCATGAAATGAACACCGCCTTGGTGGTTAGGGGTCGCGGGATAAGGGGAACTTCACCTCGCTCCCCACCTTACGCCGACATTTCTGTTTCTTAGTTATTAACACCAAAAGATAGGGGAGATGGTGCACAAGAACCCTACATAGGTCAAGCTCTGGAACACTCTTCTCAAAATTTGTCAGATTGATTTTAAGTTTGGGATAATATCAGAACTTTCATGAAATGATCACCGCCTTGTTGGTTAGCAGTCGCTAACTTCCAGGCTAACTTAAGGGGAACTTCACCCCCTTCCCACCTCACGCCGACATTTCTGTTTCTTAGTTATTAACACCAGAAGATAGGGGAGATGGTGCACAAGAACCCTATATAGGTCAAGCTCTGGAACACTCTTCTCAAAATTTGTCAGATTGATTTTAAGTTTGGGATAATATCAGAATTTTCATGAAATGAACACCGCCTTGGTGGTTAGGGGTCGCGGGATAAGGGGAACTTCACCCCCCTCCCCACCTTACGCCGACATTTCTGTTTCTTAGTTATTAACACCAGAAGATAGGGGAGATGGTGCACAAGAACCCTATATAGGTCAAGCTCTGGAACACTCTTCTCAAAATTTGTCAGATTGATTTTAAGTTTGGGATAATATCAGAATTTTCATGAAATGATCACCGCCTTGGTGGTTAGCGGTCGCTAACTTCCATGCTAACTTAAGGGGAACTTCACCCCCTTCCCACCTTACGCCGACATTTCTGTTTCTTAGTTATTAACACCAGAAGATAGGGGAGATGGTGCACAAGAACCCTATATAGGTCACGCTCTGGAACACTCTTCTCAAAATTTGTCAGATTGATTTTAAGTTTGGGATGATATCAGAATTTTCATGAAATGAACACCGCCTTGGTGGTTAGGGGTCGCGGGATAAAGGGAACTTCACCCCCCTCCCCACCTTACGCCGACATTTCTGTTTCTTAGTTATTAACACCAGAAGATAGGGGAGATGGTGCACAAGAACCCTATATAGGTCAAGCTCTGGAACACTCTTCTCAAAATTTGTCAGATTGATTTTAAGTTTGGGATGATATCAGAATTTTCATGAAATGAACACCGCCTTGGTGGTTAGGGGTCGCGGGATAAGGGGAACTTCACCCCCCTCCCCACCTTACGCCGACATTTCTGTTTCTTAGTTATTAACACCAGAAGATAGGGGAGATGGTGCACAAAAACCCTATATAGGTCAAGCTCTGGAACACTCTTCTCAAAATTTGTCAGATTGATTTTAAGTTTGGGATAATATCAGAATTTTCATGAAATGAACACCGCCTTGGTGGTTAGGGGTCGCGGGATAAGGGGAACTTCACCCCCCTCCCCACCTTACGCCGACATTTCTGTTTCTTAGTTATTAACACCAGAAGATAGGGGAGATGGTGCACAAGAACCCTATATAGGTAAAGCTCTGGAACACTCTTCTCAAAATTTGTCAGATTGATTTTAAGTTTGGGATAATATCAGAATTTTCATGAAATGATCACCGCCTTGGTGGTTAGGGGTCGCGGGATAAGGGGAACTTCACCCCCCTCCCCACCTTACGCCGACATTTCTGTTTCTTAGTTATTAACACCAGAAGATAGGGGAGATGGTGCACAAAAACCCTATATAGGTCAAGCTCTGGAACACTCTTCTCAAAATTTGTCAGATTGATTTTAAGTTTGGGATAATATCAGAATTTTCATGAAATGAACACCGCCTTGGTGGTTAGGGGTCGCGGGATAAGGGGAACTTCGACCCCCTCCCCACCTTCCGCCGACATTTCTGTTTCTTAGTTATTAACACCAGAAGATAGGGGAGATTGTGCACAAGAACCCTATATAGGTCAAGCTCTGGAACACTCTTCTCAAAATTTGTCAGATTGATTTTAAGTTTGGGATGATATCAGAATTTTCATGAAATGAACACCGCCTTGGTGGTTAGGGGTCGCGGGATAAGGGGAACTTCACCTCGCTCCCCACCTTACGCCGACATTTCTGTTTCTTAGTTATTAACACCAAAAGATAGGGGAGATGGTGCACAAGAACCCTACATAGGTCAAGCTCTGGAACACTCTTCTCAAAATTTGTCAGATTGATTTTAAGTTTGGGATAATATCAGAACTTTCATGAAATGATCACCGCCTTGTTGGTAAGCAGTCGCTAACTTCCAGGCTAACTTAAGGGGAACTTCACCCCCTTCCCACCTCACGCCGACATTTCTGTTTCTTAGTTATTAACACCAGAAGATAGGGGAGATGGTGCACAAAAACCCTATATAGGTCAAGCTCTGGAACACTCTTCTCAAAATTTGTCAGATTGATTTTAAGTTTGGGATAATATCAGAATTTTCATGAAATGAACACCGCCTTGGTGGTTAGGGGTCGCGGGATAAGGGGAACTTCACCCCCCTCCCCACCTTACGCCGACATTTCTGTTTCTTAGTTATTAACACCAGAAGATAGGGGAGATGGTGCACAAGAACCCTATATAGGTAAAGCTCTGGAACACTCTTCTCAAAATTTGTCAGATTGATTTTAAGTTTGGGATAATATCAGAATTTTCATGAAATGATCACCGCCTTGGTGGTTAGGGGTCGCGGGATAAGGGGAACTTCACCCCCCTCCCCACCTTCCGCCGACATTTCTGTTTCTTAGTTATTAACACCAGAAGATAGGGGAGATTGTGCACAAGAACCCTATATAGGTCAAGCTCTGGAACACTCTTCTCAAAATTTGTCAGATTGATTTTAAGTTTGGGATGATATCAGAATTTTCATGAAATGAACACCGCCTTGGTGGTTAGGGGTCGCGGGATAAGGGGAACTTCACCCCCTCCCCACCTTACGCCGACATATCTGTTTCTTAGTTATTAACACCAGAAGATAGGGGAGATGGTGCACAAGAACCCTATATAGGTCAAGCTCTGGAATACTCTTCTCAAAATTTGTCAGATTGATTTTAAGTTTGGGATAATATCAGAATTTTCATGAAATGATCACCGCCTTGGTGGTTAGGGGTCGCGGGATAAGGGGAACTTCACCCCCCTCCCCACCTTACGCCGACATTTCTGTTTCTTAGTTATTAACACCAGAAGATAGGGGAGATGGTGCACAAAAACCCTATATAGGTCAAGCTCTGGAACACTCTTCTCAAAATTTGTCAGATTGATTTTAAGTTTGGGATAATATCAGAATTTTCATGAAATGAACACCGCCTTGGTGGTTAGGGGTCGCGGGATAAGGGGAACTTCACCCCCCTCCCCACCTTACGCCGACATTTCTGTTTCTTAGTTATTAACACCAGAAGATAGGGGAGATGGTGCACAAGAACCCTATATAGGTCAAGCTCTGGAACACTCTTCTCAAAATTTGTCAGATTGATTTTAAGTTTGGGATAATATCAGAATTTTCATGAAATGATCACCGCCTTGGTGGTTAGCGGTCGCTAACTTCCATGCTAACTTAAGGGGAACTTCACCCCCTTCCCACCTTACGCCGACATTTCTGTTTCTTAGTTATTAACACCAGAAGATAGGGGAGATGGTGCACAAGAACCCTATTTAGGTCACGCTCTGGAACACTCTTCTCAAAATTTGTCAGATTGATTTTAAGTTTGGGATGATATCAGAATTTTCATGAAATGAACACCGCCTTGGTGGTTAGGGGTCGCGGGATAAAGGGAACTTCACCCCCTCCCCACCTTACGCCGACATTTCTGTTTCTTAGTTATTAACACCAGAAGATAGGGGAGATGGTGCACAAGAACCCTATATAGGTCAAGCTCTGGAACACTCTTCTCAAAATTTGTCAGATTGATTTTAAGTTTGGGATAATATCAGAATTTTCATGAAATGATCACCGCCTTGGTGGTTAGCGGTCGCTAACTTCCATGCTAACTTAAGGGGAACTTCACCCCCTTCCCACCCTACGCCGACATTTCTGTTTCTTAGTTATTAACACCAGAAGATAGGGGAGATGGTGCACAAGAACCCTATATAGGTCAAGCTCTGGAACACTCTTCTCAAAATTTGTCAGATTGATTTTAAGTTTTGGATAATATCAGAATTTTCATGAAATGATCACCGCCTTGGTGGTTAGCGGTCGCTAACTTCAATGCTAACTTAAGGGGAACTTCACCCCCTTCCCACCTTACGCCGACATTTCTGTTTCTTAGTTATTAAAGATGAAGTTGAGTTCTGGTCATGCGATTGCATTGTGAAAGAAACGGTGTGGAACCGACCAGAAAAGGTTGAGCATCTAGCATATAAGAATTTGTGTGTATTGCAAGGTTCTGGAATCATCAAAATGATAAGAAATTTGGCCAAGTCTTGGTAAAGTTACAAACACTGTACACAGAAAGATGTATATGGGACTACACGAACACGTGGCGTAAAAAGCCGGCCCCCGATTTTTACGATGTTACATGCATATTTAGAATATGAAGGCATTTGAAGAGCCATGCTTTTCAGGGAACATGTCTTATCTGATGTTCTTCCACACTTGCATAATAAGAATGAGTAATGCTCACAAAATATTTTTCACCTCTTCCCAGAACTCAACCTTCTCTTTAACACCAGAAGATAGGGGAGATGGTGCACAAGAACCCTATATAGGTCAAGCTCTGGAACACTCTTCTCAAAATTTGTCAGATTAATTTGAAGTTTGGGATAATTTCAATTTTTTATAGGAAATGATCACCGCCTTGGTAGTTAGCGGTCGCGGGATAGGGGGAGCTTCAACCCCCTCCCTACCTTACGCCGACACTCCAAATCCCGCTGGTTCCAAGATTATTTTTTTGACTTGTTTTTTTCAATTACAGATCGATAAATCGGTCTTATTTACTGGGTGTAAGCCACAAACATTTTAAAACTATTAATATATATATTGTCTTACTGTCATGTCGTATATCTTTGTGTTCAAGCCCCCTATCCCCCAAAGTCTCAAACAAATCACAATTCTAAGGTGCCCCCCCACACGTCTCACCCCTCTCCGGACAGTAAGTAGGCTCGTGGTCCGGCCCAACCCCGCTATATAATCTGTAGGTCCATAAGACATTTTTCTGAAATAGCAAACTCAGTCCTTAAATAACTATAAAAATGGGCCTGCTTGGTCTATTTAATGTCACATTGGCATAGCCTGGATACGATCAGTCGGGGGCACCCTGGTGGGGCAAAATTTCAAAAAGTCAAATTACGATACGATTATATGTGTTCATGTTTTTCTTTTTTTCGTCACTATAAGGGGCGGGAGATGTCTATAAATAATTATCAGAGATAATAGGTGAAATATACCTACTTAAAAACAAGACAAATATTCAGGGCCATGTGTCGCCTTGTAGGTGTCCTCCGTCCAATATTTCCCTTTGTTATGAGCATTTTAGATATTGCTTAGGCCTATTTCATTTTATGAATAACGACCCTCATCTCGTATTATGAATAGCGACCCTATATTCCTATTATGAATAACGACCCTCATCCCGTATTATGAATAGCGAACCTCTTCTCGTATTATGAATATCGACCCTCTACTCCTATTATGAATAGCGACCCTTACGAATAATGAACCTTATGAATAGAGACCCTCATTATGCATTATGAATAGTGACCCTCATTTCGTATTATGAATAGCGACCCTCTTCTCCTATTATGAATAGCGACCCTCACGAATAACGACCCCGATTTTGCATTATGAATAGCGACCCTCTTCTCGTATTATGAATAATGACCCTTTTCTCAAATTATGAATAGCGGTCCTTATGAATAGCGACAATGACCCGTTCATAGTTGCATGGTATAGTTCAGAACTTTCACCCTACCCCCCCCCCCTCCATTGAAATCCCCCCCCCCCCCCATCAAAAGTAATTTTTGGGATGGGGCAGTATGTTGTTAAGGACACGATGTTTCAGAAATGCTGCAGGCTATCTGTCAAGTAAAAAAGAGTTCTGGATCGAGGTGATAGTCATGAATTTCAGTCTGAATACTGAAGACAATGGATGGAGGTGTTCAGATTGTGCACCCTTTCCCCCTGCTGTGACCCTCCCCCCTCTCCTAGAACAAAATTAGAGCAAGTAGTGTGAAGCTATATTAATAAAGCAAGTTGCAAACGAAAAAGAGAACAAATAATCTTCACACCGCATTTGTAATCTGGTTGTGGATCTGGATCCAGGTGATAGTCATGATTTTTAGTCTGAATATTGAAGATAATTGGTGGGGTAGGGTTCAAAAATTGCACCCTTCCCCCCCCCCCCCTTTTTTACCCTCCCCCCTCTCCTTGAACAAACTTAGAGCAATTAGTGCGAAGCTATATTAATAAAGTAAGTTGTAAACAAAAAAAAAGATTTCAAATAATCTTCACACAGCATTTGTAATCTCTTTGTAGACTATAGTGAAATTATCTGTAAGTGGTTTATACTTATTGCCATCCCGCCCCCGCCCCCCCCCCCCCCTCCATCATTTTCATCTCAAAACTTTGGCATAATCCAATAGCTATTAAGCTATTAGTAAAAATAAAAAATAAAATAAAAAAGTGATACTGGACGGTTTGGTTCAAAACTTGTACGCCTGTTATATTTGTTTTGCTCTATTGAAAGATATTGATGAAAGTCATTAGAACCTGCAATTCAAATGCCACTATCGATTCTGTGACATGCCAACCCCCCCCCCCCCATGATCCCTTCCGATACGTTTACACACTCTGAAAATTAATGAGAGATACTGATGCAAAGCATCATTTATTTCAAAAGTACACTTAGTTTCAAAAATAGATCATGAAGAATCAAATGATACAGGGAAAAATTTGACATTGCCCGCTCTTCCCCTTGAAATTTCGAAATAAATCCAGTTAATAAGTCATAAATCAAGATCTAATTTACAGTTTTGTGACAGAAACCGATTATCAATACAGAATAAATGAGACTTATATTAAAATAATAGACATGATTTACACTGTGAAACATTTAAATGTACACACTTGGTAATTGAGTCATAACTTGCACCTCCCCCCTTCCGTGTGGCACGCCCATCCACCCTTCCCTAGTTGAAAATAATATGTAGATAAACTCGATATTAGTGCCAAGTACAATATAGTTTTGAAAAATCAGTGTTAATCAATTATATGCCTAGATTGTTACGGGCGAGCATATGTATGCTTCCCTCTTTCTCTCAAGTTTGACAAAAGTCGATTTATATAAGTATTTATCTTTCTTTGTCATGATTGATTGATTGATTTGTTGAGGGACAAGAAACCAGTTAAATCGTTAGTGAAATAAAATTAGATTTGGATTCATAAGACAGGGTCTAAACCAGGCCTTCTCAACTGGCGGCGCGCGCGCCACTCGTGGCGCTTGCGGTCAGTCAGAGTGGCGCGCGGCTGTTCCAAAAAACTAATAAAAAATTAATTAAAATTAAAAATTAAAAATTTAAGAAAGAAAAAAATTAAAAATTATATTTTAAAATAAAAAAACTCAGCAAAATCAAAAAGTTGCAGTCGAAGTTGAGCCCAAAGTGTAAGCAAGCCATTTTGTGTGTGATTTTCACTTCATTTTGACATTTTCCGTGTTTATTGCACCAAAATAACTACATATAAAATAACTTCAAGTGTAGATATTAGCCAGTATTTCAATATAAAATTATGATTGATGTTTTATGGAACAAAAAGGTGTTAGAAATGCCACATCTGGGCCTTAAAAAGAGCCCTTAAAAAGGCCCAATAGCTTGCGGGAGCTTCGCCCCCTGGACCCCTCCCGATATCGGCTCGGACGCTACGCTCCCTCGCCACACAGTCACCAAACATACAGGTTGGCACTTCAACCTCAATACATTTTTGTTTTGGCGCTTCTAATAAACTAGTTGAGAAGGCCTGGTCTAAACGATTTAAGAGATTTGTAATAATCAGGGACTTATAAGGGGAAAGGAGCCAATGTGCATGTTATGCACACAAAAACAAGTTGTTACAAAATCAAATGAGGAAATAGCGAGGAGGCTAAGCAGAGATGACGTTTAGTTTCGACTAATTTGGTGAGGTTACAATTTGGTTTGTAATGATATAACATAACATATACATCCTTTATTAATAACTTAAAGTCCTTGAGTATTCCTTTTGATTTGTTGAAATTGAACCTTAAAGGTTCAATTTCAACAAATCAAAAGGAATACTCAAGGACTTTAAGTTATTAATAAAGGATGTATATGTTATGTTATATCATTACAAACCAAATTGTTTATTATCATTTTATAATGATGTTGCATTCAGTCAACTTTTGGATGAGATGGAAGCTCCTCTCATGTTCGACCTGCAGTTGAATCACTTCTTGACAGGTACCAAGAAAATTGTTAAAGAACTTGGTGTACATACACTAAAACGGGAGTTCCAGAGTATTTCAGTCCTAGATCAGAGACGCGGTTCAAGATGTATTATGTGATCAGGCACCGATTGCACCCACAGCACTAATGATTCCCTGGAGTAGCTGGAGTGCCTTATGGAGGAGATAATATCAAACTTCACACACTCTTACAACTTTACAAGAACAAAAGATTTGTGCAACACATTATGAAATTCTAAGAGGGAAATCAATGAGAAAATTTAAAATGGAATCTCCCTCACAACTGCCTATAAGACAAGCTGCTAAATGGCCCGATACCACAATAAAGTAAAGGTGGAACCATGGAAGAGACATTGTAGACCAAGTCAGGCGCGGATCCAGGATTTCCGTTGGGGGAGGGGGGTGAGGTCACCTTTTTTAGGTCAGCCATTGGCATAATTTTTTTTTTTTTTTTTTTTTTTTTTTAATTAAAAAAAGAAAAGAAAAAGGAGTTTGCTCCAAAATACACACATAACAAAAAAAAAGAAGGGGGATTCAACCCCGCAACCCCCCCCCCCCCCCTGCGTACGTTCCTGCTCGTCTGAATACAGTTTTCCCCCCTCCCGCGCAAAGCGCGGAAGCTTTTACGTTTCATTAAATCATTAGAGAAAGAAGACGATTTGTTGTACCGTTTTTGACTCGTATTCCTCGTCTGAATTCAATTTTCCCCTCCCCCCTCCCGCACGAAGTGCGGAAGCTTGTACGTTTCATTAAATCATTAGAGAAAGAAGACGATTCGTTGTACCGTTCTCGACTCTTAATCGTTGTCTTAATTCAGTTACCCCACCTCCTGCGCGAAGCGCGGAAGCTTTGACATTTAATTTAATTATTAGAGAAACAAGACGATTTGTTGTACCGTTCTCGAAAATAATCCTCGTCTGAATTCAGTTTTCCCCCTCCCGCGCAAAAGCGGAAGCTTTTACGTTTCATTAAATCATTAGAGAAAGAGACGATTCGTTGTTCCGTTTTCGACTCTTAAAATCTTGTCTGAATTTCAAAAATGTTTTTTGTCTGCTCCTTTTTCTTCATACGTCCTCTTCCTTTTCTCTCCTCTCTTTTTTTTGGCCGGCGGTTTTTTTTTTAGGGGGGGCGCCCCCACTGCCCCCCTGGCTACGCGCCTGCGGTCAGATGAACATCTTTTGATACCTTGTCCGCCCCGGAAACTCATGGGTTGAAGGCAAATTACGGTCAGATAAGCATTCAGGGGCCCGCCTCAGGGCCCCTGGTGGATTCAAGGGTGCGGAAACCCCTGAATCTCAGGGGTTTCAGGCATTTGATTACGGTCAGATGAACATATTTTTATATCTTATTTGTGACACTGGCAGGACACTGATTGGCGGGAGGTCCAGTGGGCGGAGCCCCCGGAAGCCCAGGGGTTTTAAGCACTAAATTGCGGTCAGATGAGTATCAAGGGTTCTGCCCAAGTCCCTTGGTTGGGTCCCGGGGGCAGAGCCCCCGGAAGCTCAGGGGTTTTAGGCGTTTAATTACGGTCAGATGAGCAATTTTTTATACGTTATTTTGTTGTGACACTGGTAGTTAACTATTCTTTCTTTCTTGCTCTCTTCCTTTCTATTTCTCTTTAAAATGCTTTTCCCAAAAAAATTGGGGGGGGGGGGGAACTGGAGGCTCCCGATCCCCGCCGTTCCGCGGGCCCTGACAAGTAGGCATCTCAAGAAGCATATTTCTTGCTTGGCTGTTAATTTACAAACGCATAAAAGAGTATAATTTACTAAAGAATGAGGGAAAATCTCGAAAAATTATGTCATTTCAGCATTATGTGTAAACCACTTTTATGGAATAAGAAATAAACCACGTTTAAATTTTGATTTCCCCCGAGCCCCCTCCCCGATCAAAACGCCAGTGCCCCCCCCCCCCCCGATCTACACTTTGTTGGCGGAAAAATCGCAACTGATCTCCCCTCCCTTTCTTCTTTCTCTTTGTTTCTTTCCCTTTCTCTCCTCTTTCCCTTTCCCTTCCCTTCCTTCTCTCTCTTTTAGGTTTGATTGGGGGGGGGAGGCAAGGACATTTCGGCCCCCACCCTTCTCCACCCGTTGTTGGCGGGATTAACTGCAAATGATCTATTTCCCCTTCTTTTCACCTTTTTTTCGGTCCCTTTTAGCTCTCCTTTTTTCCTTTTCCTTCTTTCTCTCTTTTTTTTTAACGGGGCGGGGGGAGGCAAGGGCATTTTGCCCCACCCCCATCCCGATCCACAACTTGTTGGCGGAAAAATTGCAACTGACACCCCCTTCTTTCTATTTCCTTCCTTCTCTCTTATTTTGTTGATTGGGGGAGGGTGAGGCGAGGCTCTTTCGCCCCCCCGATCACTTCTTCCCCCTTTTCTTTGCTTCTTCCTCTTCTTTTTTTCCCTTTCTCTCCTCTTTCCCTTCTTTTCCTTCTCTCTCTCTCTTTCTTTTTTTTTCCTCCTTTTTTCCCTTCTTTTTTTTTCCTTTTTTTTTCCCATTCTTTTTTTTTCTCCTTTTTTTTTTTTTCCTTCTTTTTTTCCTTCTTTTTTTCCTTCTTTTTTCCCCCTTTTCCCCCCCCCCCCTTTTTTTTTTTTTTTTCCCAGAGAGGGGGGCCCGGGCCCCCCGGCCCCCCCTGGATCCGCGCCTGGACCAAGTTGCAGCAACGGATGCTATTATCTAGTATCTACAATTGATGTCTTTCATTTTAAAGAAGAAAAAAGAGGGGTGGGGTACAAATACTGAACCCAAACCGTCCAGTATCTCCCAATTTGGCATTGCGCTTAAATCACATCTATCTTTTGAATTCTGGGCCCCGTCATAGTTGTGATATATCCAACTAAAGAGCCTAATATTCCTTGTCCAAACCAACGTTATCTTGAATATCTTGAAATCAATTCACAACTCTGTATGAACAGTGGCGCCTAGAGTAATCAATGTAACTGCGTCAGCCCCCCCCCCCCCCCCAATAATTGCCCAAACGTATCTACATGTACGTAGCTGCACAAGCAAGTGAGTAAGGTGACAAGCTTATATACCAGACAGGTAGAAATGTATAGGTTTGTGATTGGTTGGAGAGCTTTCGATCAAACTGGATAAATCATAACTCTTAAGGATGACAATGTACCGGAACCATGTATTTTCACTAATGACGTACATTGGTTTCTTGCAGAAGGCAATACTTGTAAAATCTAATTTGGGCCAAAGGATATATAAGGAGATTGGAGGGACTCCGAGACACACGAAAAGAGTTGGGCATTGGCATTTCTATTCCCTTTTAAAGATTTAAATAATTTGACAAGACTCCTTTTCCACATTGTGATGTAATTCCAAATTGTAAACATTGAGAAAGTACACCTAGTTACGGTAAATAAGTCATTTCGTCATACAAATACACTAGATAAGATGCATTCCAGCAACTAGCCCCATACTCGTATATGGCGTTATTCTAGCTCATTGCTGCTTGGAGAAAAGGTGACGATTGCCCAATAAATGGATACATTCAAAATGGGCATGGGAGCTGCACCTCCCCCCCCCCCCCTGCCCCACTCCGACTCATCATTTGATTTGACTCCAACCTTTAAGAATCTATTTTTTTAGAGAATGATACCAGTCTATCATTTGAATCCATGTTTCTAATCATCTTACACTGAGCAGGGTAATGAATTGATTGTACAAAATAAATAATTGGGGTCAAATTCTCGAGGCGGGGGGGGGGGGGGGGGGAGAGATATTGACAAACTTTCCCATCCAATGTTATCCATTAGATTTTAAATGCATTGTGAAGATTCCTTGGAGAAAAAAATTGACCAATTTTTCGATTGCAATGTACTTTATGCATATAGCTTTGGACAAATTGCTCTAATTTTGTTCTAGAAGAGGGGGGAGGGTCACAAAAGGGAAAAAGGTGCACAATCTGAATCCCTACATCCATTGTCTTCATGATTCAGACTGAAATTCATGACTATCACGTGGATCCAGAACTCGTTTTTACTTGACAGATAGCCTGCATCATTTCTGAAACACATCATGTCCTTAACAACATACTGCCCCATCCCAAAACAACTTTTGAATGGGGGGGGGGGCAGGGAAAAAAATACTTTAAACATTTTGGGGGGCTACTTTTCAAGCTTGCTCGCATGAAAATAACACTCTTTGATTTGTTTTGCATTAAACTCTATGCAAATTTTGGGGGCTCTTTTATGACTTTCGGGGCTCTTTTGGAAAATATACTTAAAACATTTTTGGGGCTACTTTTCAAGCTTGCTCGCATGAAAATAACACTCTTTAATTTGTTTTGCATTGAACACTATGCAAATTTTAGGGGCTCTTTTATGACTTTCGGGGCTCTTTTGGGCATTTCGGGGGCTAATTCGCCCCGAGCCCCCGTGTATTTCTCCCGGGGGGGGGGGGGGACATTTCAATGGAGGGAAGGGGTGGGGTGAAAGTTCTGAACTTTTCCATGCACTATGAACATGTTTAAGACGGCAAATTAAGTCTTGTCACTTGGAACAGATCTGATTTTACGTATTATTTGACCTATATCCTAATTTGACTCTGAAAAAACATTATATATCGGTTGCTAGGCATATTATTACCATGGCAACGGTAACTAAGCGATATTTATCATTAAAATATGATGAAAATGCATCATTTGACATCGTACTTCCTATCAAAATAGTCATCTGCTTGGTGATAGCAATTACTTGTGATATATTCAATTTTTCACGTCACTATATTACCGTTGCTAGGGAGAAGATAGCCCTTAGAAACCAAATTTCCCATTTTGGCTCATAACAAAGTGTCAACTTTAGAGCGCTATAACTTTTTAGTTAGAAAAGTAATAAACTTCAAATTTTGATATGATATCAACCAGGATGCTGAACAGTTTTTCAGCAAGTTTCAAGTCTGTTAGCATCATAATCATATAAATATGGAGAAGTACGTATTTTGGCGCAATTCATATTTTTGAAATAAATGTTTAAAAATCACATTTTTGGCTCAAAATTTGTATGCAAATCATCCCAAAACCTATTGAATGAGGTATCATCTTGTGGGAAATTTCATTGTCTTTCATATGACACCTTACACATGGGAAAATAAGGTGCTGTTAAAAAATAATCCCCAGTATTAAACAACAGTACACTCAAAAAAATGTAGTGCTATTTTTAGCACTTGGAGGGCTATATTCAGCACCTTTTCAGTGCTCGCATAGGGACTGCACAGCTAGTGCTATTTCAGCACAAGTGCAAGTGCTAGTTCAGCACAAGTGCAAGTGCTAGTTCAGCACTAGTTTAAGTGCTATAGATAAGCACTAAAAAGTGCTAAAAAAACACTTCAAGTGCTATGAATGTTGGGCAGGTGGTGCTAAATAACCCCACAATCTACTCTGAATAGCACTAGTAGTGCTAAAAAACTGCACAACTGAGGTGCAGAACACAACAGTTTTGTAATGTTTAGCACTACTGGTGTTATATGTTTTAGCACTCCAGGCGTTATATTTCATATATAGTGAAATTATGCAATTTTGTCACACTCACACACAAAAAAAAGACAAATAAATGACTTTATATATATAGTTGGTATTTTATTAACAGTTTAACCAAAAAACACTGTTGCAGTAAAGGCACATGTTGACAAAGTTCTGCAATAAGCCAGAACATATGCCTATGTGGTCAAGGTGGATGTCCTTCGTCATTTACCACTTTCAACTCTTACAGGAAACATTTATTAAACCAACATCCACAAGAAGAACCTGAACCTGAAGCTGTACAGGGTATGGAGGGTCTAGTTGATGCTGATTTGGGTGTTGCTGTTGGTGACAGGCGCGGATCCAGGGGGGGGCCGAGCGTGCCCTGGCCCCCCCCCCCCCGCAAAAAAAAAAAAAAAAAAAAAAAAAAAGGGAGAGAGAGAGAAGGAAAAGAAGGGAAAGAGGAGAGAAAGGGAAAAAAGAAGAGGAATAAGAAAAGAAAAGAGGGAAAAGAAGGAGATCGGGGGGGAGGACTTGCCTCCCCCTCCCCCCCCCCGCCCCAATAAAAAAAATAAAAGAGAAGGAAGGAAAGGGAAAGAAAAAAGATAAAGAGGAGATAAAGGGAAGGACAAAATAGGAAGAAGAAAAGAAAAGAAGGGGGATATCAGTTGCAATTTTCCCGCCAACAAGTTGTGGATCGAGGGGGGGGCCAAAAGACCCTAGCCTCCCCCCCCCCCCCCAACCCCCGTCCCCGCTAAAAAAAAGAGAGAAGGAAGGAAAAGGAAAAGATGAGAGCTAAAAGGGAACAAAACGAGGAAGAAAAAAAGAAAAGGGAGAAAAGAAGCGGAGATCAGTTGCGGTTAATCCCGCCAACAATGTGTGGAGCGGGTTGGGGACCAAAATGACCGTGCCCCCCCCCCCCCCCAGCAAACCTAAAAGAGAGATAAGGAAGGGAAGGGAAAGTGAAAGAGGAGAGAAAGGGAAAGGAAAAAAAAGAGAATGAAGAAAGGTAAGGGATATCAGTTGCAATTTTTCCCGCCAACAAGGTGTAGATCGGAGGGGGGGGGGGGGGGGGGGGGGGCACTGGCATACTGATAGGGGAGGGGGGGGGGGGGTTGGAGAAATAGAATTCAAACGTGGTTTATTTATAATTCCCTAACGGTGGTTAACAAATAATGCTGAAATGAGATAATTTTCCTCACTTCATGCGTTTGTTGGAAAATGACAAATTCCTAAATTTACAGCCAGGCAAGAAAAAGCTTCTTGAGATGCCTACATATCAGGGCCCACGGAACGGCGGGGATCGGGATCCTCGAGCCCCTCCCCCACACTTTCTTTGAAAAAGTATATTAAAGAGAAATAGAAAGAAAGAGAGCGAGAAAGAAAAAAGTAGTTAACTGCCAGTGACTGCCAGTGTCACATTATAATGGGGTATCAAAATATGCCCATTTGACCATGATTACAATTAATGCCTAAAATCCTAAGGGCTCTGCCCCCTGGATTCCACCTAGGGCCCTAAGGCGGGCCCTTAGATGCTCATATGACGGTCATTTAATGCCTCCTGGACCCCACGCCAAATAGTGTCCTGCTAGTGTCACAAATAATAAGGTATCAAAAATGCTCATCTGACCGTAATTAAACGCCTAAAACCCTGAGCTTCTGGGGGCTCTGCCCCCTGGACCCAACCAAGAGCCCTTAGGCGGGCCCCTCGATACTCATCTGACCGTAATTGAGTGCCTAAAACCCTTGAGATTCCGGGGCTCCGCCCCCTGAACCCCAAGCCAATTAGTGACCTGCCATTGTAACAATAAGGTATCAAAATAATGCTCATCTGACCGTAATTAAATGCCTAAACTCCTGAACTTCGGGGCTCTGCCCCCTGGACCCCGTCTAGGGCGCTATGCGGACCCCTGAATGCTAATCTGACCGTAAATCAAAACCTTAAACCCCTGAGCTTCCGGGGCGGACAAGGTATCTGTTCATCTGACAGCAGGCGCGTAGCCAGGGGGGGCGGTGGGGTGGTCCCCCAATAAACGCCGGCCAAAAAAGAGAGGAGTGTAAAGGAAGAGGACGTAGGAAGAAAAGGGAATAGACAAAGAGCATATTTGAAATTCAGACAAGGATTAAGAGTCGAGAACGGTACAACGAATCGTCTTCTTTCTCTAATGAATTAATGAAACGTCAAAGCTTCCGCGCTACGCGCGGGGAGGGCAGGGCGAACTTAATTCAGACGAGGATAATTTTCGGGAACGGTACAACGAATCGTCTTCTTTCTATAATAATTTAATGAAACGTCGAAGCTTCCGCGCTTCGCGCGATAGAGGGGGGGGGGGGAATTGATTTAGACAAGGATTAAGAGTCGAGAACGGTACAACGAATCGTTTTCTTTCTTTAATGATTTAATGAAACGTAAAAGCTTCCGCGCTTCGCGTGGGAGGGGGGAAACTGAATTTAGACAAGGATTAAAAGTCATAACGGAACAACGAATCGTCTTGTTTCGCTAATGATTTAATGAAACGTAAAAGCTGTATTCAGATGAGGATTAAGAGTCGAGAACGGTACAACGAATCGTCTTCTTTCTCTAATGATTTAATGAAACGTAAAAGCTTCCGAGCTTTGCGCGGGAGAGGGGGATGAATTAAGACGAGGATTAAGAGTAAAAAAACTGTACAACGAATCGTCTTCTTTTTCTAATGATTTAATGAAAAGTAAAAGCTTCCGCGCTTCGCGCGGGAGGGGAAAAACTATTTTCAGACGAGTAGGCACGTACGGAAGGGGGGGAGGGGGTTAGGGGGTTGACCCTCCCCCCTTCGGTTTTTTATGTGTGTATTTTGGAGCAATCCCCCCCCCCTTTTCTGTGATTTTTTTTTAAATTTCTTTTTTAATTAAAATTAAAATTAAAAAAAATATGCAAATGGCTGACCTAAAAAAGGTGACCTCACCCCCCCCCCCCCAACGGAACAAAATGTCAATTTTTCAAATTTCGAGACCCCCCCCCCCCCCCCCCAAAAAAAAGTGTCCTCTTCCCCCCCCCCCCCCCCCCCCCCCCCGCTTATTTAGCGGCTGGCTGAGTCGTTACGATTTTTTTTTCGGACCAAAAAAAAAAAAGTGGGCCCCCCCCCCCTAAGAAATCCTGGATCCGCGCCTGGTTGGTGAAGTGCATAATCCTGCAGCAGATGATGCATTTGATGATGATGATGATA
>JAVYIG010013293.1:0-48220 GCA_035222895.1 Strongylocentrotus droebachiensis
TTTGTTGCTTTCAGAGATAAGTATAAACGACACTTTATAGTCGGTTGAAATCAGGTATTTTCTAAAAGTGTCTTTATGCTAGTTCCACACGATACGTCATTTGCTGAAACATGGACGTATCTATGGGGGAAACAACTAAATATATTAAAATTCCTATATCGATACTGATGAACGATTGGTCAAAATGCTGTCACCAGGGGCGTCGATAGACCTTTTTCAGTGGGGGGGGTGTAGAGGCCAACGATTACCGACAAAACTACCCATCAATTACCGACAAAATAAAATGTCCTAATTTAACCCTATAAACCCGGGGCCGAAGGCTAAATTGTGATTTCCTATGGACTATCTATAGTACTTGCGTATGTGCAAATGGTCATTTTCCTCGACGACATAAATATACGAATTATTTCGTCAATTTAGTCAGCATCATATGCAGGCGCGGAGCTAGGATCTTATTTTAGGGAGGGGCGGTAGTGAGCAAGGGAATCACTTAAAGAGCGCGCAAAGCGCGCTCATTAAGGGGTGTGGGTAATAGGCCTCTCGCGCGAAGCGCGGAAGCCTAGACGTTCCCTTAAATTATTAGGAAAAGAAGACGATTTATTTTACTGTTCTCGACTGTTAATCCTTGTCTGAAGGAATGAAGTCCCCCCCCCCCCCCTACCGCGCGAAGCGCGAAAGCTTTGACGTTTCATTAAATTATGAGAAAAATCAGACGTTTCGATGTACTGTTCTCGACTCTTAATCCTTATCTGAATTCAGTTCTCCCCCTCCCGCGCAAAGCGCGGAAGTTTTGACGTTTCATTAAATCATTAGATATAGTAGAGAGTAGACGATTCGTTGAACGTGCTCGACTCTTAATCCTTGTCTGAATGAAGTTCCCCCTCCCCCGCGAAGAGCGGAAGTTTTGACATTTCATTAAATCATTAGATATAGTAGAGAGTAGACGATTCGTTGAACCGTGCTCGACTCTTAATCCTTGTCTGGATCAAGTTTCCCCCTCTCGCGCGAAGCGCGGAAGCTTTGACGTTTCCTTAAATTATTAGAGAAAGAAGACGATTCGTTGTACTGTTCTCGACTGTTAATCCTTATCTGAATGAAGTTCCCCCCCCCCCCCCACTACCGCGCTAAGCGCGAAAGCTTTGACGTTTCATTAAATTATGACAAAAATCCGACGATTCGGTGTACTGTTCTCGACTCTTAATCCTTATCTGAATTCAGTTCTCCCTCTCGCGCGAAGCGCGGAAGTATTGGCGTTTCATTAAAATATTAGAGGAAGCGATTCGGTGTACTGTTCTCGACTTCTAATCCTTGTCTGAATTCAGTTTCCCCCTTCCCGCGCGAAGCGCGAAAGGCTTAGACGTTTGATTTAATTATTAGAGACAGAAGATGACTCGTTGTACCGTTTTCGACTCTTAATAAGCCCTATTTGTCTGAATTCAGTTTCCTCCTCTCGCGCGAAGCGCGGAAGCTTTGACGTTTCCTTAATATATTAGAGAAAACAGACGATTCGTTTTACCGTTCGCGGCTCTTAACCCTAATTTGTCTGAATTGTGTTTCCCTCCTCCCGCGTGAAGCGCGGAAGCTTTGACGTTTCCTTAAATTATGAGAAAAAGCAAACGATTCGTTGTACTGTTCTCGACTCTTAATCCTAGTTATCTGAATTCAGCTTTCACCCCTTCCGCGCGAAGCGCGGACTTTTTGGCGTTTCATCACAATATAGAGAAAGGAAGACGATTCGTCGTACCGTTGTTGACTCTTAAACCTTGTTTGAATTTAGTTTCCCCGAAAATTATAAACCTCTGATTTCTTTAGCTGATATTATAGGAAAATTAACTTCGAGAAAATACAAGTATTGTAGTTCTAGTCACTCTCGAAGTCGTCACAGTGGATACAAAGTCATAGTTCGTAGGGAAAAAAACTTGTCTGCCGACCGACGATATACATCTCATCGACTTCAAACTTCAAACTGCATTGATATATTACACGAGGATCGAGCAAGAATACCGACACATCTGACCCGACACAGCAACATATTTACCCGTGTCTTTCTTTTTCACTCGACGAGACGACTCCACCCAACAACCCCCCTCTCTCTTTTACTCCCACTCCTCCTCTCTCAGGCTCTTACCTCCCCTCTCTCTCCTCTCGCTCTTCCCCCGTTTCTTTTTTTTCCCTAATACTTTTTTTTCTTCCCTTTTCTTTCTTTTCTTTCTTTTCTTTCTTTTCCTTTCTTTCCTCTCCTCCCTCTTTTTCTTTTTTCTCTTTTTTTCTTCTCTTTTCTTTCCTTTCTTTTCCTTTCTTTCCTTTGTTTTCCTTTCTTTCTTTTCTTTTCCTTTTCTTTTTTTCTTTTCTTTCCCTTTCCCTCTTTTTCCTCTCCCCCTTTTCTCTTTTTTCCCGACGGCAGCGTAATTTTACCGACAATATCCTGACAGGTGGAGGAGTGTCGCACCCCCACACCCCCCCCCCCCTTCGGCGAAATTGTGGAGAACAATCTTGTAAGAATATACCCCCATTTGAACCGATCAATTTGTCACCATTTCATTTGATACACAATAACAGTGAACATGATATCAGCGGTGTTACTAACGATAATGCTGACAATTGCCGCCATTACATATCAGAAAGCGGAGAAGGCGACCATCCTGATCCCAATGAGGGTACGCCAACGGATCATGACCCTATCTCAACAATACCCGAAAGGGAGGTGAACAAAGCTTGTATGTGTAACAAAATGGATCATGGGCTTATGCTATTAAAGGAACAAATACAAACAATGTCAAAGACCATTGATGCACTGATTGAAAAGACGGCTTCTAAGACTCCGGACAGTGACCCAATTCAAACGGAGAGTGACCGCAGCCAGGTCGCTGACGAAATGCCCTTTGAACGCCAGTTGGCTGAATACCATGATAAACAAAAGCAATCGTTTGGGTCAATACCTAACAATTCTAATCATGATGATAATCCAAAAGAGAATAAAGCTCAAATTCTACTTGTCGGAGACTCGATGATTAGACGTATTAGACCCTCTAATCTTTCAAAGCGAACAACAGTGACATGTAAAACACTTTTTGGTGCCAAAATAGAGGACGCGTATGAAGTTATTGATGGTCTGGCAAGGCAATTTAAGCCCGAGGAAGTTATTGTTCATCTCGGCTCTAATAACCTAAACAATGATGATGAAGACGAAATTGTTGCGAAGCTGTCGTCGCTATGTCACGAAATTGTGACACAGACTGATGTCAAATCGGTGACAATATCAACCATAATCCACCGCCGAGATGAATCCCCACTAGATGGCGCCTTTGTGGACAGAGTGAACGCCCACATAAAACTTCTGGCCAATGAGCGTGGATGGGCGATTATTGACAACGATGAGATCCGCCCCCGATGTTCATCTCTCTATAGATGGCGTTCATTTGAATAGAAACGGGGTCACTATGTTTGCACAGAATATAATACGACATCTTCGGCCAGATACTTATCGCAGTCCACAACATTCTTTTCAGAATCGTCAAACAACCAATCACCGGTGGAAACCGAGAGGAGCAGTGTTTCCACGCGACTGGATGGACGACTCGGAGACTCGGAGAGGATACCCCTACACGGATCAATACTATTAACCACGAATACTGCAGAAGAAAATGATGCATACTATAGTCTGGAAAACGGATAAATCAAGCCATTTAGCGGAAATGGTCTAAAAATTTGCCATGTAAATATCAAATCGTTACCAGCCAAGATAGATGATCTAAAATATACTCTAAAATATAATCCATTCGATATTATAGCTATAACAGAAACTCACTGTGATGAGACCATACCAGACTCCGAACTATTAATAGAGGACTACAACATTATTCGTAAAGACAGAACGAGACACGGTGGAGGTGTAGCCCTTTATATACGAAGAGACATTAACTATACACGGCTGGACTATGTAAATTAACTGGAAGCCATATGTGTAAAGATCAAAGTATCTCGTAACGAAACTCTTCTGATTTGTGTATTATATAGACCACCAAATGTTCCAGTAGAGTATTTCGATCAAATCTCTTGTATGATGGAAAGGGCGATTAGCGACGATGTAGAAATGATTTTACTGGGAGACTTTAATTGTGATTTATGTCAGGATAGGTTAAATTCAGATGCAAAACATTTGTCATCTTTGATGACTGGTTTCTTATGCACACAATTAGTTAATGTTCCTACCCGAGTCACTATGTCAACAAAATCGATAATTGATCATATTTATTCTACCAACCCAGACAAACATATTGCCACTGGTGTATATAAAACCTTCTTTAGCGATCATTTCTTAACTTTTACAATTTATGGTGAGAGTTGCCACAAACCCTTGAAAAACTTAATAAGCTGGCGGGATTTCTCCAAATTTGATTATGAAGGATTTGTAGTTTCACTGACACAAAAGCCTTTCAACGACATATTTCAAATAACAGATGTCAATGAAGCGTGGGAGAAATGGTATAACCTAGCAATGGAGGTTGTGAACAAATTTGCACCACTTAAAAGTAAACGTATGCGTAGGAATCCTTGTCCATGGGTTTCTGGTGACACCATTCAATTGATGAATACTCGTGATCACTTTTATAACAAAGCTCTACAAACCAAAAGTGATTTAATGTGGAATAGATACAAACATTACAGAAATTTAGTCAATAGGATAGTTAATCAACAAAAGAAGGCATATGTTGACTCTCTTCTTCAAGAGAATAAGGGTAATCCTGGTGCCCTATGGAAAACATTAAAGAGTTTAACAAATGCAAACGTGTCTGAAAAGATAACGTTACAAGTCTCGGGAAATGAAATAACTGATTCAGGAGAAGTAGCATATATTTTCAGTAATTATTTTAGTAGTG
Organism: Strongylocentrotus droebachiensis; assembly: GCA_035222895.1. Taxonomy (NCBI): domain Eukaryota; kingdom Metazoa; phylum Echinodermata; class Echinoidea; order Camarodonta; family Strongylocentrotidae; genus Strongylocentrotus; species Strongylocentrotus droebachiensis. Next base: position 4,881 of record JAVYIG010013293.1, read on the forward strand.
CTGTGAAAAGTTTAACAGACAATTTCGGAGCATCAGGCGATGAAGTGATAACCACAAAATGCAGTACAGCCGAAGATAATCTGTCGGAACCCACATAATTGTTTGATCTGCCAGTCATTGATAGCGAGTTTGTAAAGAAAGAAATTAAGGGTTTACCGATAACCAAGGCTACAGGGAATGATGGACTAAGTGTCAAGATTTTGAAACATGTTTGTAACATTAACATTGTCGTAGATAATCTGACGTATTTATACAATCTGTCACTGACAACGGGTGTAGTTCCTGCTGCATGGAAAATAGCGAGAATACAACCCTTCTTTAAGAGTGGAGATAAATTTCAAGAATGTAATTATAGGCCGATAGCCATTCTCCCTGTCTTATCCAAAATAATAGAAAAGGCAATGAATAAGAATCTTCTTGAATATCTGTCAGAAAGACGACTACTTAACCCCAAACAGTTCGGTTTTCGACCTAATCATTCATGTGAGACCGCCCTAATCTGTATGGTCGATAAATAAGTAATGAATGTAGATAAAGGGTACGTGAATGGATTAGCACTTATAGACTTTCAATTTCAATTTCAATTTCAATTTATTTATTCAACCATAAAAAGATACATGTACAATAATAATTCATGAAAACATAAAAACATGGGGTTAGGAGCCCCTAAGGAAGTTTGAAAACAAACTTGTGATTGGGGCACCAACCATGACACATATATCGAGAAAATTAACAAAAACAACAATAACAGGGGAAAAAAAAAATATATATATATATATACAAGAAAAAAGATTATAAAGACCTACATGTATATGAGGATAGGACATTTACAGCAAAGCACCAGCAAAGGATGCACACAGGACACGACGTCAAGCGACACTGTGTCACTATATGCGCCCCCCGCTGGTGCTTTGCAGTATTACAAAACATTTATATACAAAATATTTTATTTTTTTTTAAAAGAAAAAAAAGAACAAGGGGAGCAAGTTATTCATTATTTAATTGAGCGTGGTTTTTGTACTGCAAGAACATTTCATTTTTCAAGAGTTTTTTAAATTTATCAAGAGTTTTACTTAGTTTAATATCATTGTCTAGGTCATTCCATAACTTAATTCCATTACAGCGTAAGGAATTTTGACTAATTGTAGTTTTGGGAAGAAATTGATGAAGATCTGTGTGTTGACGGGTGAAATATGAGTGATAGGAGGCATTTGTGCTAAAAAGATCATTAAAAATATCTGGCAAGGCATTCGTATGATAATGATACATAAAAATATAAGTATACATAAGTACAAGGTCAGAGACCATTAATGTTTTACATTCAACAAATAAATTGCTTGTATGGTAATTAAATGGTACATTACAAACTGTTCTTATTGCTTTTTTCTGAGTAATAAAAAGTCTATTCAAGTGTGTTTTAAATGTATTCCCCCAAATCATACAACAGTAAGTGAGATGAGGCAAAATCAATGTGTTATATAATGAAATCATAATATGTTTAGGTAAAGTAAATTTAAGTCTGCGGAGGACACCAGTAGTTCTACATAGGCGAGTGCATAGATCATCAATATGTGGTTTCCAGGATAAAAATTCGTTTATTTTGATACCTAAAAATGTAATATTTGATACTTGGGTAATAATTTTGCCATCCATAGTGACTTGTGGGATATCATTACTAGCTTTTTTATTTTTTGTTTTAAAAAGAACATATTTAGTTTTTTCAAAATTTAAAGACAATTTATTGCATTGCAACCAGGTAACAACATTGTGGAGTTCCTTATTTAACAGGTGAATTAATGTGCTGATTTTTTAGTTAGAAAGAGTAATACTGGTGTCATCCGCAAAAAGTATGAAATTAAGAATTGAAGAACAATTTATAAAATCATTAATATACAACAAAAATAATAACGGGCCGAGAAAAGACCCTTGCGGAACTCCGTATAATATACGGCTTAAATCTGATTTGACACCGTTGACCAAAACATATTGCATACGATTTGATAAATAATCATGAAACCAATCAAGGGCATGACCTCTGATTCCATAATGTTCCATTTTTTTAAGAAGTATGTCATGGTCAACGGTGTCAAATGCCTTTGAGAGATCTAAAAATATACCAACAGTAAAATTACCCTTATCTATTTCTTGCATTATACGATCATACATATGAAATATAGGCATGTATGTAGAATATTTTTTACGAAAACCAAATTGTTGCAAGATCAATATATTATTATAATTCAGAAAATCATATAAACGTTCAAAAACAAGTTTTTCTAATATTTTTGAAAAAAAAGGTAAAACGGAAATAGGTCTATAATTAACAACATCCTTACGGTCACCCTTTTTAAAAATTGGAACAATTTTTGCAGCTTTGAGTGCATTAGGAAATTGACCATACTCAATAGACATGTTGAATATATGACATAGAGGAAGAACATATTGATGTATACATTTTTTAGCAATGGATGGTATTATGTCATCAGAGCCACAGGAAGACGTTGATTTCAAGGAGGAGCAGATCTTTAATACTTCATTTATATCAGTAGGTTTCATAAACATTGATTTGGCATTGTTATTACCCAAAAAGCTCATAAAATCAGTGCGACATTGAGGAATGTCATTGGCAAGATTTTTACCTATGTTAACAAAATATTTATTGAAATACATGGCTTTCATTTGATTGTTTTCAATACATTCATTCCTATAGTACATTTTTGTTGGTAGAGAAGCATGAGAGTTTTTCCCTAAAATATGATTAATTTCTTTCCATGTTTTTTTCATGTTGCCTTTTAGGATATCAAATCTTTTATGATAGTGTTCCTTTTTAACAGAGCGAATGATTTTAATCAATGAATTTTTATATTTTTTATATTTCTCTTCTTTTTTTCTTTTAGTTTTTAATGGTCCAGAATATTTTCGAAAATCTTTATATAAATTATTTTTCTTATTAATTGACTTTAAAATGCCAGAGGAGATCCAGGGTTTATGGATTCTTCTTTTTTTAATAATTTTATTGCGAACGACAGGGAGACATTCATTATAGATACGATAAAAAATAGAGTAAAACATGTCATAAGCATGATTCACATCTTTTGAGGCATAAATAGGATTCCAGTCTACACAGCTCAATTTCTTTTTAAAATCATCAATCCTAGAATCATTTATCAATCTCTTAAAACGGGATTCCTTTACAGGTAAATTATGAGTGTATTTTTTTTGCAACATAAAATATTGGAAAATGATCTGAAATATCTGAGTACAATAACCCTCCATCGTGTTCAATTTGAATTGCATTTGTGAAGATGTTATCTATCACAGTAGCAGATTTATCACAGATACGAGTAGGCTTAGTGATAACTGGAAATAAGTTGTAGAGAAACATAGTATCAAGAAATTCTTTACTTTTTGCGTGACTTTCAGTATTCAATAAATTAATATTGTAGTCTCCCATTAAATATAGTAATTTAGTTTCTGTCTGTATAGAAGAAAGAAGAGAATCTAACTCACCTAGAAAAGAATCAATGTCAGTATTAGGTGGTCTATAAATATTTCCAACAATAATATTTTTAGAATTGGCTTCAACAATTTCAATAAATGCAGTTTGAAGGAATGAGTTATTTATAGTTAAGTCCGGTCTCTCCAAGAAATCAACGCTTTCTGAAATATACAAGGCAACACCACCACCAATCTTTGAGTCACGACATGTGTGCACAAAGGAATAATTAGGTACATTATATACTGAAATTAACATGGAAGATTTCAGCCAAGTCTCCGACACTCCTATAACAGAAAATGAAAAATCTAAAGACATCAATAACTCCTCAAGTTTATTGAAATTTGAGCATAGACTTCTAGCATTTAAGTGTAAAAAAGACATCCTGTTGTCATTATTTTTAAATTTATTGTGAAAACTATCAGGAAGATAATATGAACATGGATTTGTTGGAAATCTAAATATATCAGTATCTTCAGTATCTTCTTCAGGAGGTTGCAAGTTGAGTAAGTATTGCACATCTTCAAGCATATTACCAATTAAAAAAGGATTGATTTTAAGATTTTGAACTTTAGCATATGGAATACTCTTATTCATATGAAAAAACTGTTGTAATGTCCACAAAAACTCATCATTTTCTACAATATGATTAAAAGGAAAGATTTGCTCATTGCAGTTGGTACATATATACTGACATATATCAATTTGATCACAATTTAGGTCACATACAACTCCGCAGGTGGAGCACAATACTCTCCTGGACATATAGGTAAACGCAGTAACAAATAAAGATTAAAAAGTCAGTTGTTCGATCAAGGAAAAAAAGAAAACACATATCAAACTTGCCAGAACTACAGATTTCAGTGTTCGGACGGTATGATGTCGAAATGAGAGAATGGCAAAAGGAAAGCACTCAGAGTCATCACAATATGTTCAGACGTACAAGATCTGCTTCAGAAGACACAATTGATGTGTTCAACTTGCCTCCAGACGCTTTCACCTGTACAAAAATTCTACCGTCTGCTGTCCAAGAGTTGGTCACTTTCTTACTCGTATACACTTTGCGATACAGATCCTGGTTTAGCGCAGTGAGGTCTTCTTGAATTGAGATGCCACTTCCTTTCAATCTTCTGCGGGATTTGATCGTTTTGGACCTCACGCGGTAGCTACGGAATTTTACGATTAGTGCTCTATGATATCCAGGCTTAACCTTTCCAACTCTATGACAGCGATCAATATCAGGTGACGACACATCGAGGCCTAGCCTTTAAACAAGGCCACATGCCTGATAGACGCCGAGCGACTAAAAAGAGACTAATTGCGAAAACCTGAATGAACGCCACTGCGAATTGTCCAGACCTGTGGCCTTTATCAATCTGGATTGGATTTCTTATGTTAACCCTTGTTTCCGACTAGAATTCGCTCCAGAAAATGGAGCGTCCAATCAGCGAACGTATCCTCGCACGACGTCAGCATTATAGTATCCATCACACACACACACACACAGTAAACTCTACGTAGTGCGAACATGGACCTACATGCCTACTATACGTACGTGCTAAGACCACTGACCTCTACATGGAACGAATCACGAACGAAGCCAACTGGGAGATCGCCGTTCTGATTGGCCAATGAATCCAAAGTAGGCGTATTGGCATACTAATATGTATCTATGAATAATTCATGCAGAGCAGTGAAACCCACTTTGCAAAAGGCCTCATGACATTCGTCATTCGGTCGCGCGTTCACTCCGGGTATCTAGACTCATCTCAGCCGCTTAGCCAGAGTCAACGAGGCCTTGTCAAAAGGCTAATCGAGGCCAAGTCGATTTCGAAAGACATCAAGTGCGATCATTTCACAGTTTTCATCTCGACTCTCCTCGATTCCGAAGACGCGAATACAATTACGACGCGAGTATTGCTCCATGTCGTTGTTTGCTCGCTTGAGAATTTTTAGTTGCTCCTGTTGCGCCTCGACCTGCTTGTGTAGCTTGGTGAAATCCTTCTGTACTTCGTCAAGCTTAACATGTAGTTCGTAGATGGACCCACGGTTCTCCTCGCTGCAATTCAACAAGCGCTGGTACGTAGTATCAACAGCTTTGTGAACCATAGATGTAATCATGGCCATCATCTTTTCATGGAACGTATCATTGGCCATGAGGTCTGTCATCACCTCACAGACTAAATCTGCTGGACTGAGAGGTTGACCCTGGGCTGAGTCAGTCGGCAGTGAAATCTGTGGAAGTTCGTTGGATGTCGAGCCAGCAACCGGTGTATTGCCAGCCTTTCCAAGGACCTCTGTTTTAGGACTCGGCGATGAGGCAGTGCTGTCATAGTTGGCTTCAGCATGACTATTCATGGTGCAATCACCCTGTTTTGCATTTGGCTTAGTCAATTTTGACTTTCTGGTATTTATTGGCATGATAAAAACTCAGATTTTACAGGTAGGCCACTGATGAGAGTAATACAGCAGCAAAAAGTGACAGTTTGATAAAGCGAGTGATGGAAAAGACACAATTCAGCACAGCGTTCGACATGGTAGATCACCGTATTCTCATAAGTAAATTAGCTAAATACGGTTGTTCTGATAAATGTCTCACTTGGTTTAGGTCCTATCTTAATGACAGAAAACAATATGTTTCAATGCAAAATAAAAAGTCAAACATCATGAATGTCAACACAGGAGTGGCTCAGGGTTCAATCTTTGGGCCCCTCCTGTTTACAGTCATGATAAACGATCTTCCCACGCATATAAGTAAAGGGAATGTTTATATGAACGCGGATGACACGACAATATCCGTTTATGGAAACAGTCCAACTGATATTGAAATCCAGCTTAACAATGTAATGCAAGAAGTAAATGAATGGGTTGACAGAAACATGTTGATCCCCAATCCAGAGAAGACCAAAGTCATGCTAATAGGCTCAAGACAAAAATTACATAGATTTTCAAATCTAAAGTTGCATGTTACATTAAAAGGTAAATCTGTTGAATGTGTTGATGAATCTAGGTGTTTAGGTGTAACCATAGACTCTAGCCTTGACTTTAAGATACATACTGAAAAGGTGTCTTTAAAGGTGAAACAAAAGCTAGGTTTAATAAGAAGATTAAAAACATATTTTTCTACTAAACAATTATCTGATATATATTGGGGGTACATTATACCCGATGTTCTTTACTGTTGTAATGTATGGTCGCGCAGAAGTGTCGGGAATTTCAATACCTTAAACAAATTACACAGAAGAGCTGCCTACATAGTATCAAATAAGTCATGGGATATACCGTCCCTGGATGTATTACAGTCACTATGCTGGCCAACTCTTGATAAGTTGTTCTGGAAAACAATGTGCTGTTTAATGTATAAATGTGTAAATAGAATAACACCCGGAATCGTTCATGACAGATTTATACTCGTCGACGATGTTTCAAAACGAATAACTCGCAACACAGATAAGAAGATGTTGCGATTGCCCAAATGTAAAACAGAATTTTACAGGAAGTCATTCATTTATTCAGGGAGTGAAATTTGGAATGATCTTCCACTTGAACTTAAAAAAGCACAGAGCCTATATAGCAGTCTTTAAGAGAGCTCTAAAAGAAAATCTCACATGATACGGTGTTCTTCTACATAGTTGATTTTTATCATTATCTATAATGATTCAGTTTTTATCATGTTACTTGACTCCATTTTAAAATGCTTACAATTATCATTAATTAACTGTTGTTCTTTTGTGTAATATTATATTCAGTTAATGTATTCCTATGTTTTGGTTTAACTTATTTTCATAGTTGATTTTATCATTATTTATTATGATTCCGTTTTTGTCATGTTGTTTGACTCCATTACCATACAATGCTTACAATTATCATTAATGAACAGTTGTTCTTTTGTGTAATATTATATTCAGTTTATGTATTTCCATGTTTTTGTTTAACTTATTTTCATAGTTGATTTTATCATTATCTATTATGATTCAGTTTTGTCACGTTACTTGACTCCATTATCATACAATGCCTACAATTATCATTAATTAACTGTTTTTCTTTTGTGTAATCTTATACTCAGTTAATGTATTCCCATGTTTTGTTTAACTTATTTTGTAGTTGATTTTTATTATTATCTAAACCATGCATACATTGTGTTAAATGTTTAATAATCCGATATTGTACAGTTCTAATTGTAATTCATGTATTTTTTCATGTGCTGTTTTTTATAATCAGGGCTCTGTGGAAGACCAGGTTTTTATTTTTTTGTATACTGAACAGACAACCCTGAATAAAGAAGTGAAATAAATAAAATGAATAAAAAATAAAAATATCCCGAGGGGTGACGTAATTTACGTAAAACCTCCAGCTCACAACAAGTTCAATGCACTACACCGTACACAGCCGCTTCGCACATATCTAGGTCTACACGCATTAATTACATGCTGCGCGAAATATGAAAATGCAACAAAGAAAAAATCGCTTCGCTTGGTGAGTAAGAATTGGACTAAATACTTGAAGAAAAAGATTCTCGTTCCACTGAAAAAGTCATCAATGTAGCTGATACTGTGCTGAAAGCTTACACTACAGTGAACACAAAGGATTTACAATTTTAGAAACAATTATAGCAACTGAACTGAGTAAGTTTCAGTCTTTGAATTTATGCAGAGGTTTGTAGATCGAATGGTGAATTGTCCATGATAACACTGCGATATGGATTTCATAGACATTTTTAAAAGGTGAGTGCTTTCGGTTTTGACATTGTATGTAAATGACCTAGTGTACAGCACCATCCATTTTTGCTAGCATTCATCCCGCTATTATAGTATACAAATGATGCACAGGTCTGAATGCGTCGGTAGGAAATGTGTGCACAAGGTACCTTTGAATGGTTTTAGACCAAATGCAAAGGTACCGCGTGCACACACTTCCACCGACCCATGAATTAAACCTGTGCATCATCTGTTTTATAAAAATGGGGCCACAAAAATCGTCAAAAATACAAAAATCTGTTATTTCACAGATTTACCGGGTGCATGACAAATCATGCTTTCCGGTAATTACCGGACGCATGATTTTGCCATGAGCGCTTTCAGGTAATTACCGGAAAGCATGATTTCATGAAACTTATCATAAAATTATTTAACCAACTAAAGTTGTCAGTGCACATTAAACTGTAAAATCTATAAAATATAAAAATAAACAAATACAAAAATATAGAAAGAAAAAAAGAATGAAAAAATTATAAGAATTATAAAAAAAACACGAAAAACAAATAATCATAATTATATTCCACATACTAAGAATCTTGCTCTACGATTGGTCAAAATCAAATCACGTGATGAAAGATAGTTCGCCCATCATTGATGGGAGAAGAAAAGTTCGTTGCATTTTAATTGTATACGTTGCCTATTGCTCTCCTCTTTAAGCGCTTTTAGTGTTAGTACGCGAACTTTGGTCACGCGCGAACTATGGTCACACCACTGCATACACTGTACGTTTCGAACCCATTCGATTTCCAGAACCAATCACGGTAAGTTAATAGTTTTTTCGGAACGGACGGAAATCCCTGCAAAAATTGCCGATCTTTTGTCAATATTTTCATAATATCACACCCAATTCCGAGGAAAATTCTGTCTCTAGGTAATTTTATATACCTCTTTCCATTGGTGATATCAAAATTTCGAAATCTTACCCATTTTTTGAGATAGCGCTCTTTTAGGTAACGCGCTAACTATGGTCACACTTACCGTGTTTACACAGTGATCCGCCTCGAGGATTGAAGCCGGGTTGAAGCCGCGAGGGGGTTGAAGCCTCTAAAGCGCGCAAATGTGATCGTGTTTACACAGCAGAAAAAAAAGGCGGCTTCAACCCTCGAGACGGATCACAATGACGTCACAATGCGGGGAATTTGACCTACGTCAGCTTCAGCTGGGGGTCCAGTAACATATACGCGCGCCCTACCCTTACAAAAAAGTTCTATAGAATTCTATAAAAAAAATTCTATAGAAGTTCTATACGCAATTCTATAGAAATGTTTCATAGAGATTCTATAGAAATGTTTTATAGAGATTCTATAAAAAAAATTCTATAGAAGTTCTATACAAATTCTATAGAAATCTATAACGGACCTCTATAGAATCTTTATTTTTTTTGTAAAGAATTCTATAGACCATTTTATTCTATAGCAATTCTATAGAAATGTTTTATAGAGATTCTATAGAAAAGTGGGCCACTTTTCTATACAAATTCTATAGAAATCTATAACGGACCTCTATAAAACATTCTATAGAATGGCCTTTAGAAATTCTATAGATTTTTTTGTATAGAATTCTATAGAATTTTGTTTGTAAATAATTCTATAGACCATTTTTTACCAGTTGAAAACCAGTTTATTATTCAGTAGCGACCAGCAATCAATTGATAATTAATAATCAATATTGCATGACATCTGGCCACCGACTAAACCATATTTATATAAACTCCTGCAATTGCTCCATCACAAAGATCATTTGAAGCAAAATACAGTCGAGTATATATTGTTAATTAAGTAGTGCTGAGATCTTACATACATATATACAAAATTATACATGTTTTTACTGGTTAGTAAATTACATATATTAATATATCTATTTTACGTCTTAAGTTACATGTTTAAAAAAATCGGACATAATATTTGCAAATAATTGACTAAGAAAATATAAATCACAAAATTGATGTTAATTGTCACATTTGCTTGACAGATCATGATAATTACATTTTCTGTGAAAACATGCAAATTATCATGAATATGCATGAGATACATATCTTCATATAGAAAAAAAATTCTATAGAATTCTATAGAAATTTAGATCTATAGGAAACTTATTCTATAGAATTCTATAGAGAAAACTCATTTCTATAGACAACCTTAAAAATTCTATAGAGAAGTGGGGACGCCATTTTTTATATTAAATTTTCTTTAGAAATTTAAATCTATAGAAAACTTATTCTATAGAATTCTTTAGAGGAAACTCATTTCTATAGACAACCTTAACAATTCTATAGAGAATTAACTTTTCTATAGAAATTTCAATCTATAGAAAACTTTTTCTATAGAATTCTATAGTGGAAACTGATTTCTATAGACAATTTCGACAATCTGATTGGTCGAAATTGCATTCATAAACTTTAACTGTTCCCGAAAATTCGCAGTAACCATGGTTAAAACAGACCTATTTTCCCAATAACCATGGTTATTGGGAAAATAGGTCAGTCTCCATGGTTATCCCATAGGTTTACATGTTAAAAAATGGTTTGAGCGATCGAGGATACCGTACGTGTGCGAAAAATTGGTCGGTATTTTCATACAAGACAAGACAATTCCAAACAAGACAAAAATGGCTCAAGAATCTCTTCCAAGATTTCAACTTATCAAATGCAAGACTCGCTGACAGCAAGAACAACAAAAAGGGTACGTGAAATTATCCATAAACATGTTCGTTTAGTTGCTGAAAAAGCATAGACGTATAGACTGTATACGAAAATAGATCAAGTTGTCAGGGTGTCAGATTCAAACCTTTATAATCTGTTGTGATCCTGAAGGTGATACTCAATAAGTGAGGTGTCATATGAAAGCGCAGGTTCTTCTCCATATTCCCCACAGGGCCGGCCCACCCCAAAAATTGTAAAAATATCTTGCTTAGACTAGAATCTAGATCTAGTCTACTCTCAAAGATACGAAAATAGATCTAGTTGCCAGGGTGTCTGATCGCGCACCCGATGCATGTTGTGTGTTAAGGTCAAGTTTTTTTTTCAATTCGAGATTCAAACCTTTATAATCTGTTGTGATCCTGAAGGTGATACTCAATAAGTGAGGTGTCATATGAACGCGCAGGTTCTTCTCCATATTCCCCACAGGGCCGGCCCACCCCCAAAATGTAAAAATATCTTGCTTAGACTAGAATCTAGATCTAATCTACTCTCAAAGATACACTCATAAAAAACAACCGTGCAGATAAACTAGAGAAAGGCCAAGGTGGTGTCATTAGTTGACTCTTTTGTTTTCGGCATATAAAAGTATTAATGACTGCTTTAATATTCGAGAAATAGTTGTTTTTATACGCTCTCGGGAGGGTTACAATTGGGCTATTGCCCTCGGCACGCCTCGGTCAATAGCACAATTCTAACCTTCCCTTGAGCGTATAAAAACAACTATTTCTCTCAAAGCAGTCATTAATACTATAATACTCGACGATCTAGCTAAAACTATTCGCGTCGAAGGAGCATCAAACAGTACTATTCTCCCTACGGCCATCTATTGATGTTGCTGAGTGCGAATAGTTTTAGCTAGATCCTCGAGTGTGTGTGTGTGTAATTGGGTTTTTACAGACGTGTATCAATCAGATATGATTATTTACGTCTGTGGAACGTCACCATCCGACTCAGTTTGAAGGGAGGTATAATCCCTCCCTGCCAAACTAGTGCAGAGGGGCTGTAAAGGTAAAGACCAGTATTGTAAACGCCCCAATTTCAAAAAATGAAATGCAAGCTCTGATTACCAATCATGTGAAAGAATATGTTTTGAATAATACATGATGATAAAAATGTTGACGGGAAACCGCCTACTAATTGATATATTTGGTTAATTAGTGTATCTCTCGCCTGTTGAGAAAATACAAATGCACGTGTCGCGCACGTGTGTGTAGTCCCATATACATCTTTCTGTGTACAGTGATTCTAACTTTATGAAGACTTGGTCAAATTTCTTATCATTTTGATGATTCCAAAACCTTGCAGTACATCTATGCTAGTTGATCAACCTTTTCTGATCGATTTCACAATGTTTCTTTCACAATGCAATCGCATGACCATAACTGGTCTTTAGCTATTTAATGGAGATTGTTTTTAAGTTTGATTTTTTTTGTCCGGAGGTAATTACGCTCGTGTTAAATGCTTCTTCAATTTAACAAAAATATGAACCCACGAATTCAGAATGTACCTTGCCATTAAATGAAATCAAGACTGTATTGTTAACCCCCCCCCCCCCCCCCCTTATTTGTTTTCTTTTCCTTCTATAAGGCGTTTTGTCCGTTTTCGTAGTTTACCTGCTCGAGTAAGAATAGGCCTGAAAGGTTAACGGTGTTCTCTGTCTCTCTCTCTCTCTCTCTCTCTCCTGATATACCAGGTTTATTTCGAAGGAATGATTTTCACTCCGGTCTGGATTGGCATGTACAGTAACGATATTCAAAACTTCAAAACGTTGAACTGGACCGATTGGACTCCCGTCGATTACACCTGTTTTGCACCCGGCCAACTGGACTCCAAGAAGCAAGAGGTTGTATGTGTCTATCTCAGGCGCGACCTTGTTTCCGGTCATGATCCGGTTGATGAATCCTTGGGACTCTGGTACTTCGGTGACTGTTATATGTTTGCGGAATATCTGTGCAAGGTGACCAGTGGTCAAGTTGAATCGAATTGATTTATTTTCTTCTGCAACATACTAATCAAATTATCTTTCAGCAAAACAATATATACCAAATATAACAATTTGTTGACGTGTACACATTATAATAATCGAAAGATAACTGATAACACACTATCAATTATTATTCATTAAGAAATCTGCATAAGAAGGGCTATCACAGTAATTGCTTGTTCGAAAGCGTGATAGCCTGGGGCGGGGAGGAGTGGGTTGGATGGTTTTTTGTTGTTATGGTAACGGTGATGATGTTGATGATAATGTCAATTATTGGTCCTACACATCATTGGTCGATCCTATTGATAGCAGTCATATGCGCATATATTAATAGTCCAATGCGGGTCATGTAGATATAGGGCTATGGTTTCGGTTATATATATAATGATGTCAAATCCATTGCTAGATAATCTGTATTGGCCGTGGCGAATATAGCATTTTGGTAGAGGGTGGAATTCAATCAGTCCTACACGCACCATTGGTCCTATGTATTGGTCCTACGCAATAATAGTCCTCCGTAAGCGTACTAGAGTTCGGATTAAGTTACTAACATAATACCAAATAAAACCCGAATCATGATAACGAGACAGACATTGGGCTCATAACAGACCAAAGAAATAAACCCAAATGGCCAAAAGTCGGTCGGTTTGAAATCAGTGTGGCACTGAGTGGGACCGTGATGAATGTATTATGGTAGAGGAGCGTTAGATTGGTCCTACACATCAACAGTCTGTAGCGGTCCTATGTAGAACTGGGATTAAAGGGATAGTTGAGTTCTGTTGCAGAGGGCGCTACACAAAATAAATTTGTGTGAGTTAATGAAAAACTGAGTGTCAAATTTGAAAGAACAAAATATTTAAATGACAAAATCATCTTTGTTTGATCAAAATCGGTTCAGAGACGGCTGAAATATAGCAACTTCTAATATTTGTGTACCACCACAAATATTAGATATTTTGAAAAATTTAAAAAAAACGTTGAAAAAACGAAATAATGCCTTTTGCGTCGTATTTCAGCCAATGCCGATGTTGGCCTTTTTGTTGGCATTTTCGTGTTGCTTATAAATACGCACAACCATCCGGCCCAGGTATTATTAATTTTAATTGAATAATTAATTAACGGTCACCATATTTTTTTTTGAGAGTGAAGCTGAATTGGTATGATCGTATTGGTTAAATTTCACACATTTTGGGGGCTAACATTACCTTCATAGCAATTTTAGGTTCTAAAAGGGCACTAGAAATGTCATAGATAAGAATAAGAGCAATAACCATGCACTTTGAAGGCATTTGTGGTCTGAAAACAGAACTCAACTATCCCTTTAAGGTGCCCTTGTCATACTCAAACTGTTTTTAAAAATAGTTTTGGCCTACGCCGAATGATCAAAACTCGGTCTGTTTGGATTTAATCAGAGTGTAGTCTGTATGTCGGTGTGGCCGAAGTAAAGTGATAATAATGTATAATATGAAGAATATCTTTGAGAGTCCTTTGTGAATTCGAAACAGCTGCACAAACGGTATACTTCAACCTAGCACACACACACGCCCTCCCACGCACAATGCTCCCATATCCACATACTTGTCAGTTTTAATAAAAATCAATGCCTAAATAGCAACACTCGTTTATTAATTACCTGAAATCTTAAATGTAGTTTTTTTATTTTTTTATTTTTTTTGTCAGTTTAATCTACATTCTATTTAGTCCATGCATATACATACATGCATCTCCTCGCGTGTTGTTTTAAGCATGTTTTCATAAGTAGAGTATACAATTTTATATATAAAACAATTACACAAAACCCGTAACAACTAAAGCCGGTCTCCTTCATGAAATACATGTTACTTGGTTTAGTTTAAATTACTTTCAGTTATCATGTTAGGAGACAGGCTAAATTTAAAATTAGCAGGAACTACGACTGCTACGACGGCAACATTAAAGTGAACCGGTAACATTGTTGAAGGTTGATGAAAACCCTGCGTAATTTTTGTAAGAACTTTAACTTATTATATTCTGCGTCATTTTTGTAAGAACTTTAACTTATTATATTCCTTCTACTGTTCTAACCCTCTGACATGCAAAAGATCCTGAACAAAATCTCAAACCACAAATATATTTATGGTTTTCTATAAAGGCTTAAATTTGTAACCCCCTCTAAACAGTAAGCTCTCCCAACCAATTCTTGAATGTTCCCAACCGCTTTTACATGACAATAATACATCAAACAGGCTTTTGAAAATCTGTCAACACTCTGTCAAAATTGTTTAGAATGTCATGTAGAGTCAATTCATTGCTTTGGTGGCGATTTACCTTTACCTTATATTTCATTAAATTGTAATAATATAGTTGGGAGAATTGAGGTATCGATCAGATCAGTTTTCCCCAATTGTTTTCGTTAATAATGGTCTGTTTTCACTCAAACCTTCAGATTATTTTTAATTGTACATCTAGCATTGAATTCACTACCTTAGCACCATTTTCTGTCATCTTTACAACGTTACCAAGTCCCTTTAAAAGGGCATATTTATTTTGCGATTTATTGACATAGATTTATATTTGTATTTGAATTTGTATTTGTCTTTGTACTTATTAAGAACATTCATTTACAGGGTACATGAATGTCGCATTTAAAAAAAACATTTGTTTAATTCTTGTTAACATGAAAAATCGTGTTAAAGATACATGGAAAAATATAAGTTAGTGAATAATGATATGCATTATTTTAAATAAATTTTAATGTTATAAGAAGAGGGCCAACGGTAATTTATATGATATCATCGATGTTGACGATCTTGTTACAAACCTTATTAATATTCTTAATTTTGCTTTAAATACTTATTGAGCATGTGTCATATAATAATTAACCTTTCTCGAGTATTTAACAAATTTTGGCAAATCATTTATGTGTAAATCTGATATGATTAAATGAGTAAATCTAATGATTTCGAATTGTCATATCACTATAATTCTTAGAAGAAAATCGTAACCTGTACTGAACTTTATCTAGTACAACAATTCATAAACATTGGTCTATGTTTCAAAGAAGAAGAAAAAATGGAATTAGAGCGTTAGATTGATGCACTGTTCATACTATAATTTTAAAAGCTATTTTCCAATTAAAAAATACTGTGTAGGGCTTGCCTTTTAATTTAATACGATTTATTTCCATATTTCACATTTCACGTTACAAATTGTCAGTTTTGTTTACAATAAATGTAAGGATGAGTATAATACATACTCGTCGGTATTTTCAATAAACATACGTACATAAACAAACTACATCAATTTGGTTTGCTTGTCGTTAGTTGTATATCAAGGACAAATTAAGGAACATCGGATATAATAATAATAATAATAAATAATAAAAACGTTACTTATAAAGCGCTTACCACCGAAGTCTCTAAGCGCTATACATACAAAATAGACTGATATACAATTACATCTTATACAAAACTAAAAATGCAAATAAACCTACAAATTACAATACATATGGAATACACATCAAAGTGAACAGAGTTAATCAATCATCAAACGCAATTTTGAATAAATGTGTCTTGAGACTAGTTTTGAATAGGTTAACGGTTTGACAGTTTTTTACATTTAAAGGTAATCTGTTCCAAAGTTCAGCAGAAGCTTTGCGAAAGGAACGATTACCATAAGAGAGAGTTGACACAGAAGTAGATACGAGGTTTAATTGTGAAGATGACCGTAAATTGCGTGAGGGTTTGTATTCCTCGATTAATTCTTGCAGATAAATTGGTGCCAATTGATGAATGCATTTATAAGTTAAAACTAAGATTTTGTACATAATGCGGTACGTCACCGGCAACCAATGCAATTCGCGAAGTACTGGGGTGATGTCACAAGAACGCGTGCGCGTTACAAGCCTGGCAGCAGAGTTTTGGATTCTCTGGAGTTTTGCAATGTGCGACTCCGGAAGGCCATAAAGAAGGCTGTTACATTGATCAAGACGGCATGTAATAAATGCATGTATAAGCGTTTCGGTAGATTTTTTATCAAGAAAATTTCTAATACGACCTATCTTGTACAAGGCATATGAAGCTGAGCGACAAATATTTTTTATATAATCATCCATCCTTAGATCATTTTCAAAGATGACACCAAGGTTACGTGCACTTTTGACAGGTTGTATCGGAACATTAGCAATTTCGACAGATGGTAAATGGGAGGACTTTCTGAATCGAGATGTTACATGTATAACCTCAGTTTTATCCTCATTTAGCTTCAAATCATTAGCAGTGGACCAAGCTTTGCTATCATTTATACATCTTTCAAGTTTAGTAATAACAGAATGGTCGGAATCACGTTTCAAAACAACATAAACTTGGGTGTCATCTGCATATATCATTCGGCCTAAACCATGCGCTTCAATAATATCTTCAAGTGGTGCAGTGTACAGAGTAAATGATAAAGGGCCGATGACGGATCCCTGAGGATATGATGTATAGCCCATTAAAAGCAAAGCTCGTTGGAAAGTAGGCCTCAGAGCCTCTGAAGCCTACTTTCCAACGAGCTTCAGAGGGTAGTACAATATTGTATTTGTATTTGTGTCCAGTCCGAGAACCTCTTTATTTTTGTTGCTTGTACTAGAAGTGCTGGTGATTTTGGCAAACGTTATTCGCCGGTTTCTCAAAAAACATGAAGTCCTGTAAAAAAAAGAATAACATATTATAATGGATAATAAGTTTCAATTTGACATTTCTGCTCAATGACCTGGGTCGGGGCTACTTTTTGCCTAAACTGATTAAAACATATTTGCAAATCACGAATACACTTCTCCAAAATACAAGAAGAGTTTAGGGGCTGAAAATCAAAGCGATTTTCAGATTACGGTCAAAGGAGAAATTCAAATTATAATTCTTGTTCTTGCTCTTGTTCTTCTTGTTCTTCTTCGCTATCTAGGTCCAATTACAAACACATTCAAATAAATCTGACCTCACTTTTATTCTACAAATTTCATTTTTCCTTCCAACGTATTTGAACCATTAATATGATTGAAGTTTGGTTTAAAAGTTCTCTAAGATAAAAGTCAACTCACACTTAAGAATGTACTGGCAAGGAGTAGAGCTTTGGTTTTCACATCCATGTCGGTAGGAACTATGATTAAAAAATAAAATATGTAAGTCATATCCCAGATTCAACAAGCATTTGGCTGAATGAATGACAATGCAATGGGGTTCTGAGAAAAGAGAGTTTGAAATTATTCTTTTATCTAATCCACATTTCTGAATTTTTCCTCTTGCTATATCTCATCTGACTATCTGCACATATATTTGTCTGTGTGTGTGTGTGTGTGTGCGTGCGTGTGTGTCTGTCCTTATTCGTTTCTTCCCCCATTTTTCATTTTTCCTTACTTTCAACTTTCCCATTCTCTCTCCGTTTTTGCCCCCTTTCTCTATCTCTCTCTCTCTCTCTCTTGTCTGTTTATGTATGTACTCTCTTTTTTCTCGGCCCCCTCCTTTTCTTACATACTGTCACTTTCATTCTCTCTCTCTCTCTCTCTCTCTCTTCCAGTCTTTTTCTCTCCACCTCCCTCTCTCCCCTCTGTTTCCTATCCTTATATTTGTTCTATCCAGTATATATTTACTTCCTACACACAATTTTTTTCCATAAATTTGTTTATGATTTCATTCAATATCAAAACAATAAAAATAAATACATTTTTTTTCTTCACCATAATAACGTAATTTTGATAACTTAATACGTGTACAATTCATAAAAAACGATCGAAAAAATAAATAGAATGAACTCATTTATAATATGTAACAAATTATGATTCCCCCCCCCCCCCCCTAACTACTCAACCCGAAACTAGAACCACTAAAAAACACTAAAATCATAAGACCTCTGTCTAAATCATTTCATGAAAAGAAGTAGGAATGATTATTCCAACTCCATGGGCATAGGCGTATAAATCACAATCGAATCAAATCACTTTTGATGTACACTAAAACGTTTGAGGAGCAACGTTTGCTCAAAGACCACTTTGGCGATTTATAAAGGGGTCTGGAACCCGATCCCCTTTGGTAAATTTTTCACCTTTTAGATTTAAAGTCATGCAACCCTTTTTTATTTTAGCTTGGTACATGGGCTAGGTGAAATCGGCCTGACTTGGGTGTCATTTTGGGAGCGCAATGTTGATAGAGAGCTGACCACTTTTACCCGTATTCCAGCTTTCCAGTCTAACAAATTTGCAAGCTAGCAAAATGACGGACACACTCAAAAAAATGTAGTGCTATTTTTAGCACTTGGAGGGCTATATTCAGCACCTTTTCAGTGCTCGCATAGGGACTGCACAGCTAGTGCTATTTCAGCACAAGTGCAAGTGCTAGTTCAGCACTAGTTTAAGTGCTATAGATAAGCACTAAAAAGTGCTAAAAAAACACTTCAAGTGCTATGAATGTTGGGCAGGTGGTGCTAAATAACCCCACAATCTACTCTGAATAGCACTAGTAGTGCTAAAAAACTGCACAACTTAGGTGCAGAACACAACAGTTTTGTAATGTTTAGCACTACTGGTGTTATATGTTTTAGCACTCCAGGCGTTATATTTCATATATAGTGAAATTATGCAATTTTGTCACACTCACACACAAAAAAAAGACAAATAAATGACTTTATATATATAGTTGGTATTTTATTAACAGTTTAACCAAAAAACACTGTTGCAGTAAAGGCACATGTTGACAAAGTTCTGCAATAAGCCAGAACATATGCCTATGTGGTCAAGGTGGATGTCCTTCGTCATTTACCACTTTCAACTCTTACAGGAAACATTTATTAAACCAACATCCACAAGAAGAACCTGAACCTGAAGCTGTACAGGGTATGGAGGGTCTAGTTGATGCTGATTTGGGTGTTGCTGTTGGTGAAGTGCATAATCCTGCAGCAGATGATGCATTTGATGATGATGATGATAGGATAGGCCTACTACAAGAACAAGATGGAGCAATGCATAATGACAGTACAAGACACTATGAATATGACAGACAATGAAAGCGGACAAAATATACAGTTCCATAGGTAGACCAAGGAACATCCCTTCACTGCTATTATGTAAAAATGTGTAGAACAGGTGTCACATGCATATTCACCTGTTTTACACATTTTACATAATAGCAGTCAAGGGATGTTCCTTTGTCTACCTGAGGAACTGTATATTTTGTCCGCTTTCATTGTCTGTCATGTTCATAGTGAGACCAGCTGCATTTTTCATTGGTTCTCTTTTATCAAACACCAACATGACCCATGCTATGACAAACAGAGTGTTATCTGCTGCAACAGCTTTGAATACTGATGTTGTTGACAGTTTAAGGAGCAAAGTTATTCAGACTTTTGAGGCCTTGGGTATTGACCTGGAGAATGAAGAATGTAAGAATCTCTTAGCTGAATTTGATTCAAAAACAAATATTCACAAGGTAACAGCTATTATACTAACCGACCAATCAGATCAGGTTATGCAGTCAGCACTCGATGTTAAGTGCTGCATATTGTTATAGCACTCGTTTTCAGCACTCAAATATTCAGCACGTTTCGGTTTCCTTGTTAAAGTTAACCCGTCAAGTGCTGATTTTGGCACTTCAAGTGCAGAATCTCACTCAGCACCCAACATTTAGCACCTCAGTTTTTTGAGTGCATAAACGAAATCAAATATTTTTGTAGTGACAATATGAATATGTCAGAATGATAAAGTTGTGCAAGGTGACCACCTTGCTATCCGAATTTCAGTTCGCGTTTGGCCGAATTTTAGGCAATGATTGCCTGAATATGAATATTTTCGCAATTCTCGGGGATCCAGGCCCAAGTCCTCACCCCTTCCCCTTTTTCCGCCTTCGTCTCCTTCTCATACGCCAATGGATACGACAATAAACATTGGTACGTGAGCGAATCCTTGATTCTTGTGAAATATATATGTCTTTATTTCAAAACAAAGCATATTCAACTCAAATATAATTATTGTTATGGGTTTTTATGGCCGTGTCCGAAAAGTGCATATCTATCGACGAAATTCTATGGAAAATCAAACAAATTTTCTTTTTAATACCATGACTAAGAAAAAGTACACCACACCTTCTGCAATCTATATTACAAACAATATGATTCTTATATTAAACAACCATCACGGTGTCAGCAAAAGTACAGCCATCTTTTTATCTTCTGTAAAACAAGATGATTTAAAATTGCAGAAGAAAAAAAAATTGAAATCAATAAAAAAAGCACTCAATAATTATTTTTTAATCTATACCTTGGCTGAAAAAGTGCATTTCGCAAGTAATTTTAAATTTCAAAGAGACCGCATGCTAAAGTTGAAATATACCCTATTTCAAATATCTAGATATAATATTGTAGTTGTACATTTTGTTCAGCCGAGAGGTTCATGCTCCCCCCCCCCCCTTATTCCATGCTGAATTAAAGAACTACTCAAATAAGACACGTACGTCTGTGGTCATTATCACGAATATTCCATCAAAATTCAACTATAAAACCTATCCCTCGGGAGAAGAATCGCCACTCTTCAATTGACTAGCAAGGACTAGCTAATCCACGTCCAGTTATCATCACTCAAGTAACCATTTAGACTCTCTTTCGAGATGGATTTTACGCGGGTAATTTTGATTATTTTCTGCATGGGTTCTGGTAAGTGACTTTTGAATTTTGGTAGGTAATGCAAAGGAAATACGTTAATCGGCTTAATGGCGTCATACATTCAATTTAGACTAGTTTCTTGTTAATTATTTGTTTGCTTGTTTTTCTTTTGTTCTTGTTGGGGGCGTTTGTTTTATCAAATCAAAACGCTGAGAATTACAATATTTTTGAATAACTGGAGAGTTATTAAAAATAGAGGGTAACACATGCAGTTCATTCAATGAGACATCAATTATCAGGCAGCATATTGATAAGACGAAGCCCATGGAATCACCAAACATTGGGGAACATTAGGGATGTCAGTCCAGGACAAACAGCACCCCCCCCCCCCCCCCCTAAACACACATTGAGAGCACCGCTAGGCCCAGGGCCCTTTGAGGCGGGACGGACTCACAAACAGTCATTCCAATCAGGGAGGTGAAAAAGAAGGAGTGGAAACTTCAAACGCATGCGTGAGCTATAAAGGGTAACAATGGGATGAGTAACATTTCAATTGTCTTTGAAATTCCTTGCTCTTTCACTGCGGGGGAATTTCGGAGGCCAGGCACCAGTTTCACATTTATTAAATGACCGGCAAAAATTTAGTGTAAATTACAAACTTTATATAGGGATTGTATTGGGATTAGTGCATCAAACCATTTTTTCAAATGTATTACTCCGCCCTTCCTATAATTTGTGTGCCAGAGTTGGCAAAAGAAAAATTGGATCCTGACAATAACTCATTATTCCAGGATAATCGGAGTTATTTCGCATGTTTTAATGTCCCGTTATTTGATACATGATTTACACTCGATAGCTGTAAGTTTTTCATGCGTGCTTTCGCGTCCTTTTTGTATTTTTGCAGTTGGAAAAAAATTACGAAATTAAAAAAGTTTGTGTTCGCTTGGTCAATTCATTAAACATTCAACAATTGATGATAAATCATTGAAAGGGACAGCGAACATTTGCTGAGATAGCATTTTCTGATGTAGGAATTCAAAATCGTGATATTTCATGCGCCCTTTTATCTCAGCACCTAGTCAACAGTTGACGATTAGCGCATAACTTTTCAGTGGCTTGGAGCATGGGGTCAAAGGAGAGTGGCTGGATTCCACTTCTTCTTTATCACCTTCCTGTTCAAATCGTCACTGTGTTGTTGTTATTGTCGGTCATTTGTTTTTTTGTGATGTGAGAGGAAGATTTGGTTGTACAAATTTGTAAAGTAATCTGGTTGATATATCAGCTTCTTCCCTTTATGTCAAACCATACAAAACTGGGATCAACGAAAGGGAGAAATAGAGAAAACAAAGTGCAATATACGGTAAAAGTCCAGCTAAACCACTTAACCGTTGAAGGCTATTTTCACACTGTACCACTCTCCCGCCCCCCCCCCCCCCCCCACTCATTTAAGGGTACGCATATGCGTGTTCCAAGCACCCCCCCCCCCCCTTTCAGCATAAGTCCGGTGTGTAAAGTCAATACGGGTAGGCCTTTTTCTTTTGTTACGAGCCGGAGATTTTGGGAACACGCATGCGGTCCCTCCGTTCCCGGATTGGGGGTGGGGGGGGGGGACTACTCTGTGCGAAGGCTAGTGGCGGATCTAGGGGGGCCCCACCCCACGTTAAATTTACCTTTTTTGGAGATGGGCCCCCTCCCCCGGCGATCAAGGGGGGGTGGAGGGTGCGATTTTTTCAGATTTTCGGCCGGCTATTTCGCCGCTAAATATTTTCTCACGAATTAGGCCCCCTCCCCTGCCGCCGGCTGGATCCGCCTTGGCTAATGCCTAGGTCACATATAAACCGGGCCCCGTACGATTTTCCCTACCCGGCGGCTCGCCGTGGATTTAGAGACCGTACGGGAACCGTCCGATTTCATTTCTACGGCATGTGTGGTCACATATTCTGCGGCGCCCGGGAGGTGCCCGGTGAAAATTGGTCGAGTGAAATGCAAGGCGCTCGTAAGGGTGCCGGCAGGGTGCCGGCCGATTGCCGTCCTGTAACCTTACGGGCTCCGTCCGATGAGCAGGTGTACCGATGGCTCCCGAAAGGTGCCCTGCCGGGGCCTGGCGGGGTCCTCAAGGCGCAATGAGTCAGAAAAAATGTCCCACTTTTTAAAAGTTGTATTGTTTGAAGTATGAATATTTATTCATGAGTTTCATGATATATCTTGATAGAGTTATCCTCCCAGTACAGTTAGGTACCATTTTCATTTGAATCTCTGCATGCATGACTAAACATCAGACAATCTTTACAAGACTGCCAGATCTCACTTGCGCCAAGTTACTGGGTGAGGAATGAAACGGTGCATTGGACAAAGACAGTCAGTGTCAGTGTGTTTGTGTCTGTCTGGCTAAATGGATAATTGAAAAGAACTGGCTGTCTTTGTTCAAAACATTATTTTATTCCTCAGCTAGTAACTTGACGCAAGTGAGATCTGGCAGTCTTGTAAAGATTTTCTGATGTTTAGTCATGCATGCAAAGATTCAAATAAAAATGGTACCTAAATGTACTGGGAGGATAACTCTATCAAGACATATCATGAAACTCATGAATAAATATTCATACTTCAAACAATACAACTTTTAAAAAGTGGGACAGTTTTGTCTGACTCACTCTGTATGTGTCATCTGGTATCCGCACCTCCTGTATTTAAAACTGCGTTGTGCATTTCAAGATGCCGCCGTGAGGGACCCGCACGGGCAATATTCATTTTAAATGGCCCCCGGACGGCAGACGCCTGTTGTTGTGCATATCACCCGGGGCTCTTGAGGGGCCCGTGAGGGCGCCGTAGGGTAAACGTACGGAAGCCTTGAGCACCGCAAGGCGCCCGTAAAGATTTTTCATGAGAATCGACCCCAAAAACCGTGAGGTGCCCGTCCGGGATCCTTCCGGAGCCCGCACGGGACCCGTAAGGTGCCCTTCGGGCCCTTTACGGGCTTTCTACTGTCTAACGGTCAGATAAAAACGCCGGAAGAATTGGGAGCAGCCACTTCAGCACCACGGCGCCTGTACGGCTTAAAAAACTGTCCCGGCGCCCGTAGGAACTTTACGGCAACCGGCCGGACACAGGGGCGGATCCAGCTTTTTATAAAGGGGGGGTTGGGGTGGTATGCGAGGGAGCGTAGCGACCGAGTCCAAGCGAGCGGAGCGAGCGAGGGGGGAGGGTGTGGGAGGGGGGTGTCCCCCCTCCCACAGTAGGGAAAAATTTTGAAAATCTGTGTGTGAAAATGGCGTTTTCTTGCGATAAGATTTTTAAAAAATGGTCCCCGGATTTTTTTGGGGGGGTTGCAACCCCCCAACCCCCCCCCCCCCCTAGATCCGCCACTGGGACACCGGCAGAAAATTCCCAAAATGTCTGTTTTTACTCGCCGTATGGGCCCCGGAGTGTATATGTGAAAGCCCCATAAGGCATTTGGGGACACATAGAAATCTGAACATACAACTCACGTAGGCCTACTAAATTGTTTTTTTTTTGGGTGAAAGGGCGCCATCTTTCAGTACATATTCTAAATTTTGATATTCAGGTTCTATAGCGCCGTGCTAACAATTTGTATGTGGAGAGGACGTAGCACGTTAGCACAGAGTCAGCTAAAGTGTCACATCTGCATGCACGTAATAGTACGTGCTTAAGTTCGCTGATATTTGGTAGCGTGTATCCATTCATGATATGACGAGAATGCATTTTCAATTTACGGCAAAACGTGTTTAAATATTTTCAGGAATTGTATTATCTAAAGGCTGTCAATATATCAAACCTTCATTCTGTGGCGTCACAAGAAAGTCGGGAAATGGAGACACCGTTCGTATGGTAACGAAATCCTTAGTCAGAACGACCGATGGGAATGCAAGGTGGCACCAACGTGTCTCTTATTATTCGGATGTCATCAATACCGTGAGATGTACCGTGCCAGGTATGGATAATTGACTGGTTTTGTTGTAGTGTTGTAACTGTAGGCCAGATATAAAGATAAAGTTGGACTCTGGTCAAGCAAATACTAAATTTGTTAAAAAAAAATTTGTGAGCAGTTATGGAAGATGGATTATGTGGTAGGCCTATACATATGAATTCGTGTATAATGTGAGATTTTGTCACCTTAAAACCCCTCTAAAATGTCGGGAGTCCCAAAAATTTGATGGCAAAATTTCACTTAAATTGTATCATAATGTGATAGAGGATTTAATTTATGACACACGTCTGCAATGATTTTCAAAACAAATGTGTTTGTACCGTGTGAGTCCAAAAAAAATTATACCTAGAAAATTACTAATTATTTTAAAAATCATCTATAAACAGTAAATTATTATACATCTTATAAAAAAGCGTTTTATTCCAAATCATTTGGTATCGTTTTCGTGTGGTATGTGTTGACGCTTGGATGAACAGGAGGCATTATTTTGCGAGAGTGATAGAATGGACTTGCGCCAAAGTGATGCCTACAGTATGTGATATGTTAGGATTATAGTGAGAGAATGAATTGAAATTGAATGTATCAAATGAGATGCATAGCATATGCTTTTTTGCAGAAGCAAAGTCACACACACACACACACACAAACATGCGCGCGCAAAAATGTTGATTGATATTCGATATTTGATATGGGAGGCATTAATAATTTTGTTAGGGATGTTATTTGGATCTTCAATGACTGCATTAATTCCCAAATCCCAATTGTTTATTTAAACATCACATAAGCAACTTTGGCGCAAGTCAATTTTTGCACTCTCGCAAACAATACCTCCTGTTCATCCAAGTGTCAACACATACCACAGCAAAAATTATACTAAATTATTCGGGATAAAACACTCTTTCATAGGATGAATAATTGACTGTTCATAGATGATTTATAAAATAATTAGCAATTTTCTAGGTGTAAACTCTTTTTTGACTCACACTCTAGTCGAATATTGATGAAAGAATTATGTTTTCTGCGAAAACCCAAATTATATTCGTTTACCAATAATTGTCTACAAGCACATTTTTGGGGGGTGGGGGGAACTTTGCAGAACTGTTTCTCAAATGTCATCCTCTTTCACATTATGATTCTATTTAAGTAACTTTGCTATCAAATTTTTGGCGAATTTCAAGTTCCCAACATTTTTGAGGGACTTTAAAATATAATGAAATTTACTTATTCTTGTTGAAAGCCATCCAGTGTGAAAGTTTTGTTCAATTATTCAAATATTTCTCCCATTTCGAATATGTGGGCATGTTGAAGAGCAACAATATATTAATAAGTGTTGCCTATTGTCTACATGTGGCCGGCAGGAAAAAAGGAAGGAGGGGACGAGAAACTACGAATCACAGTCATGTGGCCTTATTCAGAGTTTCTTGAAGTGATTTACTTTATTCTATCCTTTCAATCCTGCCATCACCCTCTCGTTTCGTTGAAAACTACGATAGACTGTCTGTCAATGCCCTGTAGAAATGGTGGCACCTGTCTTGAGACATTAGACGGCTTTGAATGTGTCTGCCCTTCAGAGTTTCACGGGCCAACATGCGGTAAGAACCGATAACATTTTATACTTTGCATTTCGTATTAGTCATGTTAGTCATGATAGCATGGTAAATTAAGACAGTTCGTAAATAAAATCTGCGCATGGGTGGATGAACATAATAAAAGTAATTTGTACAAAAACTGTACAAACCAACTGAGATGACATTTGGATACGTGTAAATATGGTAACAATTTATGGCCATGTGAACTATTTCAAAAATGTGAGTATTCAGGGGCTGTTCCAGCTTTTTGCCAAGGGGGGGGGGTTGACCCAATGATCGTCCACGAGCCGCGAAGCGACGAGGCGATTTTTGTTTGTTTGCTATTTTGATCCCCTGTAAGTGATGTTTTCCTGGCATGTACTTACATATACTAATACTGTGTGGGTCTGGACACATGATGGAGTTTTTCTATGCCCATCACATTTTCAAGTTGCAGCCAAAGGGGGAGTTTAACCCTCTAACCCCCCCCCCCCCCTGTAGCTCCGCCTCTGGTATTCGAAGAACAACAATATATTGATAATTTCGCCCATTCTCAGAAAGTTGTGCGTATTGTCGTTTTAGCAAATTACTATCAAAATGCGCGAAAAATTGTACAGTTTTCGCGAAATGCTCTTACTAGCAGCTCTATGACTAACACCTACATATAAATAGACTTTTTAACTTACATGTTCACGTTTTATGCATACGGTTTAAATAAAGATTGTTCTTGATAATCTGAAAGCTTGCCTCCCGACATAGCAAAAAGTAAAGTATGCAGACTGGATTCCAAGTTTTCTAGTTCATTCATTAATAACAGGTTAATAGAATGACTCGTCACAAGTTTACCAGGCAAGAAACATGTTAATAAACCGGTCTATTTCCAGAGCTTCACCGGCCGCCTAGTAAAGTGAACTTTTTAAAAGAGAGATGTTAAGTAAGTTCGTGACATTATAAATTAGAGAGCGGAATAATTGGTACTCTCAGGGATGAAGGATTCTCATAAATGAAATAGATTTGTTAACTGCTATATTTTAGTATTTGTAAATGAGGTAGTTTCAATATTGTTGTTCCCATCTTATATATTTTTCACCAAATATATTATCCACCTTCTGAGCTATGACTTTTCCTCATTGAAAAGTAAAGGTTTTGTTATTGAAAGAAATCCTTCCAACGAAAGCTTGGTGCAGGGAACCTATATCCCTTCAACTGGTACGTCACATCTTCAAGAAAATAGTTGCGGCCATGTCATGCCAAGAATATCTTTATTTATATATCTCTTGTACATTTTCGATTTTCGTAAGCAATATTATGCATTAAAGAATACATTT
This sequence comes from Strongylocentrotus droebachiensis, assembly GCA_035222895.1. NCBI lineage: Eukaryota > Metazoa > Echinodermata > Echinoidea > Camarodonta > Strongylocentrotidae > Strongylocentrotus > Strongylocentrotus droebachiensis. The sequence goes on from JAVYIG010013293.1 coordinate 33,265, forward strand.
CATTTTTTAGAATACCTACACTTATTCTTTGGAGTGAGAGTTCGTTTAACTGTAGCCATGTTATATTTTGTAATAAACGCCTAAACTTACTATTATGTAAAATGTATTAAGTAAATTTGTTTAAACGTAGTCAGTTGATAAATTTGTTTCCTTCCTCAACTTTAAAAATTACAAAAACCTAAAAATAGGCGTGTGTTTATGGAAGATCTTGTTATTTGTTTGTTTACAATTTGATATTTTCTTAGTTGTTTATTTTGTTAATATATATCATATACATTTATTGCAGCATCAAGTCTTTGTCCACCAGAATGGCACTTTTTCAACCACAGTTGTTACCAGTATATTGCCATGTGGAAATCCTTCAATGCAGCTAATCTTAAATGCGGGAACAAATACAATTTAGACGGGATAGCAGCCGATTTGGTGTCGGTCCACAGTGAGGAAGAACATAAATTCATCTATGCTTTGGTGCTTTCAGAGATAAGTATAAACGACCTTTTATAGTCAGTTGAAATCAGGTATTTTCCAAAAGTGTCTTTATGCTAGTTCCACACGATACGTCATTTGCTAAAACATGGACGTGTCTATGGTAAGCCATAGGGAAAACAACTAAATGTATTCGATCCCTGCAAAATATATGGGTCACTATCTACCATGTTTGTAAAGAAATTAAGCACAATTTAAATATATTTGATGTTTACAAACATACATGCCTTATCAAAATAGTCACATTTTTTTTTTAAATATGCGCTATTATATATCTCTTCTATGAATATTCATGAGTATTCTGAATATACGATAGGTCAATTGGTGCTCAAGTGATAGAATATAATTTCACTAGGAAAAAAATATCTCTGCCCGAGCTCCGAATATTTTTCACTATTTTTTACCTGGCAGAACTGCGCATGTCATATTTAATATTTACTTTCAAGGCACTACTGCGCACGTTCACTGCTCATTGACAATAGGGACTTTTAGATTTGCACGTCGACAGCTTTGACTGCAACGTGTGACGTCATTTTAAGGCACTGCGCATGCGTCACGTCGTCTCAGTCGGCGATCGAGAATGCGTCAATCTTGATTTTCCTAAATCTAGTACGGTACTAGTATATGCCGCGTGCGCATAAAATATACAGTTCCTCAGGTAGACAAAGGAACATCCCTTCCCTGCTATTATGTAAAAAGGTGTAGAACAGGTGTCACATGCATATTCACTTGTTCTACACATTTTTACATAATTGCAGTGAAGGGATGTTCTACCACAGCAATAGGCCATTTTCGTAATGTAACCAAATTTAATGCATAAGTCTTTGTGAAGTGCCTCAATACAAGTTATTTCATTCACCTGATATGAATAATAGTATTTCAAAGTCAGAATGCAACTGCATATCCTATATTAAGTGTTGCTAGGTAGGTCAAGCCATGATGTTTGTCCAACCTGGCAACAACTAATGTATGCAGTTCGGATTCTGTCTATTGAAATACTATTATTCTTTTCAGGTGAATGAAATAACCTGTATGAAGCACTTCACAAAGACTTATGCATTAAATTTGGTTACATTACGAAAATGGCCTATTGTTGAGGGTAGAATGAGGAACTGTATATTTTTTCCTCTTGCTTTGTCCGTCATGTTCATAGTGTTACTTCCTGCATGCATTTATATCGTCGAGTGCAATCTAAAAGATTTCTAATTGTAGTCAACATGGGCAGTTGAGTACGTTGACACGCATGATCAGTCGGCGTTCGTCGTGTTCTCGTCCACTCAATCTAAAAGTCCCTACTATATGTGTCGAATTCGAACGAGCAGACGACCAGCTGAGCGAGTCCTTACAGCGTTTTACAGCTAATTTATTTTTAAAATACGATCCATAAAAAATAAGGAAATTTCATAATTTGCAAGGCAAGATATTATACTCACCCCGTGTGCACACACAACAAATTCATCGTATGACTATTCCGAAGCGGTATAGTTATACCATTTCGGGATAGTCATACGATGAAATTGTGTGTGTGGACGCTTATACTTACATTACGTCGTATAACGAAACGTCGTATAACAAACCGCGGTTTTAGGCATCGTTTCGAACTAGAACTCAATAAAGAATCACGTGTAATCTCAGAGTGTATTGTGTGTTGACGTAACTAGTAGTGGTCGAACTAGAACGGTATAACTGGGCGGGGCTTAAGGTGACCACGCGCGAAAGGAGACCTGACCTCTCATTTCCGCATTCGTTTCATGACCACAGTAGCAACCTGCTAACTTATACGACGTTTCGCTGTAGAGTTTCTGGAATACTTTGTGGTGGGTGTGCCTGTAATCCAGTCCATTGTTAACTGGATTACAATGGACTGTATCCAGTCCATTGTCAGCTGGATTACAGGCGCACGCCACAATTAATGCCCTGTTTTGTACCGTGCGCCTGTAATCCAGTCCATTGTTAGCTGGATTGCAGGCGCACGCCACAATGTCCCGTTTTGTGGCGTGCGTCCAGCTAACAATGGACTTACAACAGTTACTACTTTTTTCCTCTCCTCAGATAAATAATTTCCACTTTTCTCTCTTACAGCTTGGTGTATTTGTAAAATAAACATTGAACATAATTATTTTGATAATGACCAAAAAAAATGCCAAGGTAGTCAATAAAACATAACCGGGAATGAAATATGTTAATAACGATCTTGGCAATCGATATCAAGTGACGAGCTTTGGTGTCTAGACCAATAAAGACTTGTATCTGTAATAGCTATCCAAAATATTGCGTTAAAAAACAGGCGCATGCAGTCATTATTTAGAGGCTTGAAAAGTGTAATCAATAAGGAAATACAAATAGAATAACGCCCTTTTGTGCTAGAGTCACATAAAGAAATACCTTAGTTTACCTGCTCGAGTAAGAGTAGGCCTGAAAGGTTAACGGTGGTCTCTCTCTCTCTCTCTCTCTCTCCTGATATACCAGGATCATTTCGAAGGGAGGATTCCAGTCTGGATTGGCATGTCCAGTATCGAAATGCAAGACGAAACGTTGGCCTGGACCGATGGGACTCTTGTTGATTACACCCGTTTTGCACCCGGCCAACTGGACTCCAGGAAGCAAGGAGATGTGTGTGTCTATCTCAGGCGCGACCTTGTTTCCGGTCATGACCCGGTTGATGAATCCTTCGGACTCTGGTACCTCAGTGACTGTTGGGGAAATATGATTGTGGAATATATGTGCAAGGTGACCAGCGGTCGAGTTGAATCGAATTGATTTATTTTCCTCTGCTATACACTAATCAAATTATCTTTCAGCAAAACAACATATACAAAATATAACAATTTTGTTGACGTGTACACAAAATAATGATAATCGAAATATAACTGATAACACACTAACAATAATTATTCATCAAGAAATCTGCATAAGAAGGGCTATCGCAGTAAGTGCTTGCTTGATAGCGTGATAGCCTGCGGTGGGGAGGGGGGTGAAGCCTTTTTTATGGCAATGGTTATGATGTTGATGATAATGTTAATTAGTTTGGGCAATTGGTCCTACACATCATTGGTCAATCCTATTGATAGCAGTCATATGCGCATATATTAATAGTCCAATACGGGTCATGTAGAAAAAGGGCTATGGTTTTGGTTATATATAATGATGTCAATTTAGTTTATGCCTACCCGAATGATCAAAACCCGGTCGGTTAGATTTTGATGAGAGTGGAGTGATAATAATGTATGACATGAAGAATATTTTTGAGAGTCCTTTGTGAATTTGAAACATCTGCACAAACGGTAAATTTCACCCCAAAGCACACACCAAACACACACACACTCTCACACGTACAATGCATCCATATGCATACCCACCCACATAATTTTCAATTTTAAAATAATCAATGCCACACTCCTTTATTTGTTGTCAGTTAAAATTATATTTCATCTAGTTCATGCTTCTCCCCCCATCGCGTGTTTTTTAGAATGTTTTCATAAGTAGAATAAACAAATATATAACAACAAGAATTACACGAAAAACGTAAAAACTAGAGCCGGAATGTTACATGATCTTAGTTTAAATAACTTTCAGTTATCATGCTAGGTGACAAGCTTAATTGACAATTTGAAGGAACTACGACTACAACATTCAAATGAACTGGTAACATTGTTGAAGGTTGGTGAAAAATATGCGTAATGTTTTATGAAATTTTACTTATTATATTCCTTCTACTGTTCTAACCCTCTGACATGCAAAAGATCCTGAAGAAAAAAAAATCAAACCACAAAGATATTTATGGTTTTCTTTGAAGGCGTCAATTTGTAACCCCATCTAAAGAGTAAGTTCTTCCAACCAAGTTTTGAATGTTCCCTCCGTTTTTCCATGAAAATAAAATATAAAACACGCTTTTTTATATCTGTCAACAGTTAAATGTTGGGAATGTCATGTAAGGTCAATCCATTGCTTTGGTGCCGATTTACATTTACCTAAAATTTTATCCATCAGATCAGTTTTCCCAATTTGTATAATTAATAACGGTCTGTTTTCACTCAAACTTTCAGATTATGTTGAATTGTACATCTAGCATTGGATTCACACATCTGAACAATGTTACCAAGTCTCTTTAAATCGAGAAAAGTTGACCTAGCACTTCTTCTACAAATATACAAATGACGCTTAAAAATCTAATGCACTTATTGTTTACTGTATATACATAAGACATTTCACTCATTGTTTATTGTATATACATAAGAAATTTCTTTTACTTTGAAATCCTCAATTATTCTCCTCCTTGTCTGCATAGTAATATCAATGCGTAAGATGATGATTCTAGAATACACATAATATTAACATGTTTATGGTTAAAATATTTCTAATATACACCTAAAAAATAGAAGTTGCCATGAACTCGCTGAAATCCTTCTCTTTGTGGAAGAAGTTGTGAACCAGTTTCGATGTACTAACCTGAATACTTCTTGTAAAATAATAAGTCACTATGCTAAGTTAACATTCGTACCCCACGAGGCACTCTATGTATTTTTATTTAACTAACCCTAAAATTGTTTTGGCACAAAAATCAATAAGACACAATGGACCCGATGTGTGGAACTCCTTGCTTATAACATTAAAATTATGTACAACATTTGTTTCCTTTAATTAAAGTGAAGATGAAAGAATATTTATTGATAAGGTATGAAAATTAGATTCTGGTCATAATATACTACATGTACTTTGTTTTAATATAAATATTCATTGTTTATTTGTATATAAAAAGGAAATTATTTGATAGATTGAGGAGCTCGCGCAGTGCACTCTTCACTTTGCACAGCACTCTCTTCACCCGCTCTTTCTTCCTGTCTCCTCTCCTCCTTTTGTAAGGCCGGTATCATTTCAAGCTCTGCTTACGATATCAGTCTTCTGCATTCTCCCCCTTTTCTTTCTTTTCAAATACGATTAATTGTACTATTGATTATTTATATTTATTTATTTGTGAATTACTACTTGTATTACTTATCATTATATTGCTAAAATGTATTCATTGTTATTTTTGTTATTGTTTATGGAAAATGCAGAAATAAAACTTGAAACTGAAAACTGAAACATGCATGGGTTTGAGTCAACTTTGCGAGGAAATACTTCAAACGTGTAGCATTAAGACATAGCCATTGGTAGATGATACATGATACCCTGACATTAAAAAGCAATGATTGTACATGTGTGAACACCTCAAATGACACTAAGGAATAATGAGTAATTAAATTACAAAAGGAACTACAAAATAGGGGGATGCCAACAGAGAGGAGTAAGGGCCTAGACAATACTTTACATGACAAAGATAGAAGAACACAGTCATAATACAAAGAGTAGACAATTCCAAAAAGAAGTGAGAGATCGGGGGTACATAAAAAAATACTAAATGATGAGCTGCATGTGAGGTTGAGAAGAAGATGAGGAAAGATAAATGCGCATGAGAAAGGAGATAAACATGAGAAGGCACAATATTACACCCTTTAAGCACAGTAATCTGGACTTTAACTTCATGTGGATTTTCCCTTGTAAAATAAACCCCTAAAAAGTGTGGAATATCAAGTTTGATTATCTTTCTTGTTATGGCATAAACATCGCTGAGTTTAGGATCATTAGAAAATATCAGTCTTTCAGTCATGGAAAGTGCAATATATCAGAATAAGGTGTAATGTCAAACGTGAAAAGTTACAAAACTTAAAGCTGTTATTGTTATGTAGCGCACTGTAGAACAGCAGACCTACACTCTTCACAAAATAAAGAAGAATGCACAGCCGAACAAAAGCATTGCCTTTTTCTACTTCCCACTTTTGACCTTGCCCTTTATCTTGATGTAATGCACATTCCATGAATAACAAGTCTTTAAAAATATGGTATCATTTCAGAGGGGAACAAACACACTTTCTTATACTAAACAAAGCGATGATTATGTCCTGAACAAAATAGATATATTCCATCAGTAATTGATGATTTCCGATTTGTATACATTAGCTTGGAAATACTTGGCGGTATTGTAATGCCGTTCGTTATACCTATCTTTAATTTAAAAGAACGCATTTATTCTGCAATCCATTATTAGATTGATAGTTCTATTTGAATTTGTATATGTATTTAAATTTGTATTTGTATTTCTGTCTGTGTTTGTATTTGTATTTATTAGGAAAACCTCATCCACATGGTGTATGGATATTGCATTAAATCATGTGAAAGATACATGGACAAATATAAGTTTTTGAATAATGATATGCATTATTTCAAATTAAATTTAATATTATAAGAAGAGGGCCAATAGTAATTCGTATGATATCATTGATGTTGAAGTTCTTGTTACAAACCTTATTAATAATATTCATAATTTGTTTTGTAATAGTTATTGAGCATGTGTTATGTATTACTCTACCTTCGAGTATTAAACAAATTTTGGCAAATAATTTATGTGTAAATGTGATAGAATTAAATGAGTAAATCTAATGATTTCAAATGTTTATGTCATTATTATTCTTAGAATGAAATCGTAACTTTTACTGAACTTTATTTAGTACAACAACACATAAACATTGGTCTATGTATCAAATAAGAAGAAGAAAGGAAATTAGAGCGTAAGATCGATACACTGTACTTTGATTTTAAAAGCTATTTGGCAATTTAAAAACACCTTTTAGGAATTGCATGTCACGTCGGTACGGTTTATTTCCATATTTCACGTTACACATTGTCAGTTTCGTTTACAATAAATGTAAGAATAAGAATAATACATACGTGTCGGGTTTTTTCAATAAACATACGTACATAAACAAACTACATCAATTTGGTTTGCTTGTCGTCAGTTGTAAATCAAGGACAAAGGAACATTGGATATGATGTATATCCCATTAAAAGCAAAGCTCGTTGGTCATAGGCCCCAGATGGTAGTACAATATTTCATTTGAATTTGTGAACAGTCCGAGAACCTCTTGATTTTGTTGCTTGTACTAGTAATGCCGCTAATCTTGGCGAGCGTTATTCACCGGGTTCTCAAAAAACATGAAGTCCTGTAAGAAAAATCATAACATATGATATAGGATAATAATTTTCATTTTGACATTTCTACTGCATGACCGATTTATTCTTCTTGTTCTTGTTTTTATTTTTCTTCTTTGCTATCTAGGTCCAATGACAAACACATTCAAAATAAAATGACCTTACTCTGATTCTTCACATTTCATTTTCCTTCCAGCGTATTTTAAACATGAATATGATTAATTTTGGTTTAAAAAATCTCTAAGATAAAAGGCAACTCGCAATCAAGAATGTACTGACAAGGAGTAGAGCTTTGGTTTTCACACATCCATGTCTGCATTAACTATATATAATTAAAAAATAAAATATGTAAGTCATATCCCAGATTTAACAAGCATTTGGCTGTATGAATGACAATGCAATGGTGTTCTGAGAGAAGAGAGTATGAAATTATTCTTTTATCTAATCCACATTTCTGAATTTGTCCTCTTGCTATATCTCATCTGACTATCTACACATATGTTTGTGCGCGTGTGTACGTGTGTGTGTGTTTGAGTGTGTGTGTCCTTATTCGTTTCTTCCCCCATTTTTCATTTTTCCTTGCTTTCAATTTTCCCCTTCTCTCTCCGTTTTGCCCTTTTCTCTCTCTCTCTCTCTCTCTTGTCTGTTTATGTATGTCATCTCTTTTTTCTCGGCCCCCGCCTTTTCTTACATTCTGTCACTTTCGTTCTCTCTCTCTCTCTCTTCCAGTCTGTTTCTCTCCACCTCCCTCTCTCCTCTCTGTTTCCTATCCTTATATTTGTTCTATCCAAGTATATATTTACTTCATATATACACAATATTTTTCTATAAATTTGTTTATGATTTCATTCAATATCAAAACAATACAAATAAATACACTTTTTCTTCACCATAATAACGTAATTTTGATAACTTTATACGTTTACAATTCATAAATAACGATCGAAAAATAAATAGAATGAACTCATTTATAATATGTAACAAATTATGATTCCCCCCCCCCCCCCTAACTACTCAACCCGAAACTAGAACCACTAAAAAACACTAAAATCATAAGACCTCCGTCTAAATCATTTCATGAAAAGAAGTAGGAATGATTATTCCAACTCCATGGGCATAGGCGTATAAATCACAATCGAATCAAATCACTTTTGGTGTACACTAGAACGTTTGAGGAGCAACGTTTGCTCAAAGACCACTTTGGCAATTTATAAAGGGGTCTGGAACCCGATCCTCGTTGGTAAATTGTTCACCTTTTAGATTTAAAGTCATGCAAACTTTTTTTTATTTTAGCTTGGTACATGGGCTAGGTGAAGTCGGCCTGGCTGGGGGGGGGGTCATCTTAGGAGCGCAATGTCGCTAGAGAGCTGACCCCTCTTCCCCGTATTCAGCTTTATAACAAATTTGCAAGCTAGCAAAATGACGGACATACACGAAATCAAATATTTTTGTGGTGACAATATAAATATGTCAGAATGATAAAGATGTGCAAGGTGACCACCTTGCTATCCGAATTTCAGTTCGCGTTTGGCCGAATTTTAGGCAATGATTGCCTGAATATGGATATTTTCGCAATTCTCGGGGGTCCAGGCCCAAGTCCTCACCCCTTCCCCTTTTTCCGCCTTCATCTCCTTCTCATACGCCAATGGATACGACAATAAACATTGGTACGTGAGCCAATCCTTGATTCTTGTGAAATTTATTTGTCTTTATTTCAAAACAAAGCATATTCAACTCAGATATAATTATTTTTATGGGTTTTTATGGCCGTGTCCGAAAAGTGCATATCTAACAGATTTTCTTTTTAATACCATGACTAAGAAAAAGTACACCACACCTTCTGCAATCTATATTTCAAACAATATGATTCTTATATTAAACGAACATCACGGTGTCAGCAAAAGTACAGCCATCTTTTTATCTTCTGTAAAACAAGATGATGTAAAAATGCAGAAGAAAAAAAATTGAAATCAATAAAAAAAAGCACTCAATAATTATTTTTTAATCTATACCTTGGCTGAAAAAGTGCATTTCGCAAGTTATTTTAAATTTCAAAGAGACCGCATGCTGAAGTTGAAATATACCCTATTTCAAATATCTAGATATAATATTGTAGTTGTACATTTTGTTTAGCCGAGAGGTTCATGCTCTCCCCCCCCCCCCCCTTATTCCATGCTGAATTAAAGAACTACTCAAATAAGACACGAACGTCTGTGGTCATTATCACGAATATTCCATCAAAATTCAACCATAAAACCTATCCCTCGGGAGAAGAATCGCCACTCTTCAATTGACTAGCAAGGACTAGCTAATCCACGTCCAGTTATCATCACTCATGTAACCATTTAGACTCTCTTTCGAGATGGATTTTACGCGGGTAATTTTGATTATTTTCTGCATGGGTTCTGGTAAGTGACTTTTGAATTTTGGTAGGTAATGCAAAGGAAATACGTTAATCGGCTTAATGGCGTCATACATTCAATTTAGACTAGTTTCTTGTTAATTATTTGTTTGCTTGTTTTTCTTTTGTTCTTGTTGGGGGCGTTTGTTTTATCAAATCAAAACGCTGAGAATTACAATATTTTTGAATAACTGGAGAGTTATTAAAAATAGAGGGTAACACATGCAGTTCATTCAATGAGACATAAAGTATCAGGCAGCATATTGATAAGACGAAGTCCATGGAATCACCAAACATTGGGAAACATTAGGGATGTCAGTCCAGGACCAACAGCGCCCCCCCCCCCCCCCTAAACAAACGTTGAGAGCACCGCTAGGCCCAGGGCTCCCGTGAGGCGGGACGGACTCACAGTCATTCCAATCAGGGAGGTGAAAGAGAAGGAGTGGAAACTCTTGTAATTGATTCAAACGCATGCGTGAGTTATAAAGGGTAACAATGGGATGAGTAACATTTCAATTGTCTTTGAAATTCCTTGCTCTTTCACTGCGGGGGGGGGGGGGGGATTTCGGAGGCCAGGCACCAGTTTCACATTTATTAAATGACCGGCAAAATGTTAGTGTAAATTACAAACTTTATATAGGGATTGTATTGGGATTAGTGCATCAAACCATTTTTTCAAATGTATTACTCCGCCCTTCCTATAATTTGTGTGCCAGAGTTGGCAAAAGAAAAATTGGATCCTGACAATAACTCATTATTCCAGGATAATCGGAGTTATTTCGCATGTTTTAATGTCCCGTTATTTGATACATGATTTACACTCGATAGCTTTAAGTTTTGTATGCGTGCTTTCGCGTGCTTTTTGTATTTTTGCAGTTGGAAAAAAATTACGAAATTACAAAAGTTTGTGTTCGCTTGGTCAATTCATTAAACATTCAACAATTGATGAGAAATCAGTGAAAGGGACAGCGAACATTTGCTGGGATACCATTTTCTGATGTAGGAATTTAAAATCGTGATATTTCATGCGCCCTTTTATCTCAGCACCTAGTCAACAGTTGACGATTAGCGCATAACTTTTCAGTGGCTTGTAGCATGGGGTCAAAGGAGTGCGGCTGGATTCCACTTCTTCTTTATCACCTTCCTGTTCAAATCGTCACTGTGTTGTTGTTATTGTCGGTCATTTGTTTTTTTGTAATGTGAGAGGAGGATTTGGTTGTACAAATTTGTAAAGTAATCTGTTTGATATATCAGCTTCTTCCCTTTATGTCAAACCATACAAAACTGGGATCAACGAAAGGGAGAAATAGAGAAAAGCAAGTGCAATATACGGTAAAAGTCCTGCTAAACCACTTAACCGTTGAAGGCTATTTTCACACTGTACCACTCTCCCCCCCCCCCCACTCATTTTAGGGTACGCATATGCGTGTTCCAAGCACCACCCCCCCCCCCCCCCTTTCAGCATAAGTCCGGTGTGTAAAGTCAATACGGGTAGACCTTTTTCTTTTGTTATACGAGCCTTTTCAGCACCCCCCCCCCCCCTCCTTTCAGCATAAGTCCAGTGTGTAAAGTCAATACGGGTAGGCCTTTTTTCTTATGTTACGAGCCGGAGATTTTGGAACACGCATGCGGTCCCTCCGTTCCCGGAGTGGGGATGGGGGGACGGGACTACTCTGTGCGAAGGCAAGTGGCGGATCTAGGGGGGCCCCACCCCACGTTAAATTTACCTTTTTTGGAGATGGGCCCCCTCCCCCGGCGATCAAGGGGGGGGGGGGGGAGGGTGCGATTTTTCAAATTTTCGGCCGGCTATTTCGCCGCTAAATATTTTCTCACGAATTGGGCCCCCCTCCCCTGCCGCCGGGCTGGATCCGCCCTGGCTAATGCCCAGGTCTCATATAAACCGGGCCCCGTACGATTTTCCCTACCCGGCGGCTTGCCGTGGATTTAGAGACCGTACGGGAACCGTCCGATTTTCATTTCTACGGCATGTGTGGTCACATATTCTGCGGCGCCCGGAGGTGCCCGGTGAAAATTGGTCGAGTGAAATGCAAGGCGCCCGAAGGGTGCCGGCAGGGTGCCGGCCGATTGCCGTCCGGTAACCTGACGGGCTCCGTCCGATGAGCAGGTGTACCGATGGCTCCCGGAAGTTGCCCTGCCAGGGCCTGGCCGGTGTCCTCAAGGCGCCCGGTCGGGTGCCGTGAGGTGCATTGGACAAAGACAGTCAGTGTCAGTGTGTTTTTGTCTGTCTGGCTAATTGAATAATTGAAAAGAACTGGCTGTCTTTGTTCAAAACATTATTTTATTCCTCACCTAGCAACTTGACGCAAGTGAGATCTGGCAGTCTTGTAAAGATTGTCTTATTTTTATTCATGCATGCAGAGATTCAAATGAAAATGGTACCTAAATGTACTGGGAGGATAACTCTATCAAGACATATCGTGAAACTCATGCCTGTTGTTGTGCATATCACCCGGGGCTCTTGAGGGGCCCGTGAGGGCGCCGTAGGGTACACGTACGGAAGCCTTGAGCATCGCAAGGCGCCCGTAAAGATTTTTCATGAGAATAGACACCAAAAATCGTGAGTTGCCCGTCCGGGCACCTTCCGGAGCCCGCACGGGACCCGTAAGGTGCCCCTACCGGCCCTTTACGGGCTTTCTACGGTCTAACGGTCAGATAAAAACGCCGGAAGAATTGGGAGCAGCCACTTCAGCACCACGGCGCCTGTACGGCTTAAAAAAACTGTCCCGGCGCCCGTAGGAACTTTACGGCAACCGGCCGGACACCGGCCGAAAATTCCCGAAATGTCTGTTTTTACTCGCCGTACGGGCCCCGGAGTGTATATGTGAAAGCCCCATAAGTCATTTGGGGACACCTAGAAATCTGACATACAACTCACGTAGGGCCTACTAAATTGTTTTTCTGGTGAAAGGGGCGCCATCTTTCAGAACATATTCTAAATTTTGATAGTCAGGTTCTATAGCGCCGTGCTAACAATTTGTATGTGGAGAGGACGTAGCACGTTAGCACAGAATCAGCTAGAGTGTCACATCTGCATGCACGTAATAGTACGTGCTTAAGTTCGCTGATATTTGGTAGCTTGTATCCATTCATGATATAACGAGAATGCATTTTCAATTTACGGCAAAACGTGTTTAAATATTTTCAGGAATTGTATTATCTAAAGGCTGTCAATATATCAAACCTTCATTCTGTGGCGTCACAAGAAAGTCGGGAAATGGAGACACCGTTCGTATGGTAACGAAATCCTTAGTCAGAACGACCGATGGGAATGCAAGGTGGCACAACGTGTCTCTTATTATTCGGATGTCATCAATACCGTGAGATGCAGCGTTCCAGGTATGGATAATTGACTGGTTTTGTTGTAGTGTTGTAACTGTAGGCCAGATATCAAGATAAAGTTGGACTCTGGTCAAGCAAATACTCAATTTGTTAAAAAAAATGTTTGTGAGCAATTATGGAAGATGGATTATGTGGCAGGCCTATACATATGAATTCATGTATAATGTGAGATTTTGTCACCTTAAAACCCCTCTAAAATGACGGGAGCCCAAAAAAATTTGATGGCAAAATTTCACTTACATTGCATCATAATGTGATAGAGGATTTAATTTATGACACACGTCTGCAATGATTTTCAAAACAAATGTGTTTGTACCGTGTGAGTCCAAAACAAATTACACCTAGAAAATTGCTAATTATTTAAAAATCATCTATAAACAGTAAATTATTATACATCTTATGAAAGAGCGTTTTATTCCAAATCATTTGTATCATTTTCGTGTGGTATGTGTTCACGCTTGGATGAACAGGAGGCATTATTTTGCGAGAGTGATAAAATGGACTTGCGCCAAAGTGATGCCTACAGTATGTAATATGTTAGGATTATAGTGAGAGAATGAATTGAAATTGAATGTATCAAATGAGATGCATAGCATATGCTTTTTTGCAGAAGCAAAGTCACACACACACACACACACACACAAACATGCGCGCGCAAAAATGTTCATTGATATTCGATATTTGATATGGGAGGCATTAATAATTTTGTTAGGGATGTTATTTGGATCTTCAATGACTGCATTAATTCCCAAATCCCAATTGTTTATTTAAACATCACATAAGCACTTTGGCGCAAGTCAATTTTTGCACTCTCGCAAACAATACCTCCTGTTCATCCAAGTGTCAACACATACCACAACAAAAATTATACTAAATTATTCGGGATAAAACACTCTTTCATAGGATGAATAATTGACTGTTTCATAGATGATTTATACAATAATTAGCAATTTTTCTAGGTGTAAACTCTTTTTTGACTCACACTCTAGTCGAATATTGATGAAAGAATTATGTTTTCTGCGAACAATCGAAAACCCAAATTATATTCGTTTTACCAATAATTGTCTACAAGCACATTTTTGGGGGGTGGGGGGAACTTTGCAGAACTGTTTCTCAAATGTCATCCTCTTTCACATTATGATTCTATTTAGGTGAAACTTTGCTATCAAATTTTTGGCGAATTTCAAGTTCCCAACATTTTTGAGGGGACTTTAAAATATAATGAAATTTACTTATTCTTGTTGAAAGCCATCCAGTGTGAAAGTTTTGTTCAATTATTCAAATATTTCTCCCATTTCGAATATGTGGGCATGTTGAAGAGCAACAATATATTAATAAGTGTTGCCTATTGTCTACATGTGGCCGGCAGGAAAAAGGGAAGGAGGGACGAGAAACTACGAATCACAGTCATGTGGCCTTATCAGAGTTTCTTGAAGTGATTTACTTTATTCTATCCTTTCAATCCTGCCATCACCCTCTCGTTTCGTTGAAACTACGATAGACTGTCTGTCAATGCCCTGTAGAAATGGTGGCACCTGTCTTGAGACATTAGACGGCTTTGAATGTGTCTGCCCTTCAGAGTTTCACGGGCCAACATGCGGTGAGAATCGATAACATTTTATACTTTGATTAGTAGTAGTCATGTTCCTCATGCATCGCAGGTAATTAGATTTACGACTG
>JAVYIG010013294.1:0-48209 GCA_035222895.1 Strongylocentrotus droebachiensis
AAAACTTTAAGTGATTCGCTTGCTCACTATACTACAGCCCCTCCCTTAAATAAGATCCTAGCTCCGCGCCTGCATTAAAATATATAGCTATCTAAACTATGATCCTGACTAAGTTGACGAAATAATTCGTATATTTATGTCGTCGAGGAAAATGACCATTTGCGCATACGCATGTCCCAATATCTACAATTTTAACCTTATAAACCCGGGGCCGAAGGCTAAATTGTTTTTCAGTCCTATGGACTATCTATAGAGTGGTGAAGTGTGACGTTATCAATATCTATTTTGAGAATTTCTCAATTTTTCTTCATATTCCAAAAGAGCATTAAAAATAATGTCCATAATTATGTCGAAAATCAATTGAATGTGTTAAGTATTGGCTGAGATATGACCATCTGAATAAATATATTTCTTATAGGAACTCAGTGTTATTTGCTCTGGCTCCTAACCATTAGGAGCCAGAGCAAATATCACCGAGTTCCTATAGGAAATATATTTATTCAGATGGTCATATCTCAGCCAATACTAAACATATTCAATTGATTTTCGACATTTGAACATTATTTTTGCTGCTCTTTCGGAAAATGAAGAATTTTTTTAGAAATTCTAAAAATTGATATTTATGATGTCACAGCTTCGGTACTCTATAGATAGTCCATAGGAAAAATAATTTAGCCTTCGGCCCCGGGTTTATAGGGTTAAATTTGTAGATATTGGGACATTTAATTTTGTCGGTAATTGGTGGCTAGTTTTGTCGGTAATCGTTGGCCTCTACCCCCCCCCCCCCACTGAAAAAGTTCTAGCGACGCCCCTGAATGTATTGTCCAAAATCCCTGAGTTTCCGGGGGCTCCGCCCCCTGGACCCCACGCCAATTCGTGACCTGCCAGTGTCACAAATAAGATATGAAAATATGCTCATCTGACAATAATTTAATGTTTAAAACTCCTGAGCTTCTTGGGGCTCCGCCCCCTGGACCCAACACCAATTTGTGTTTTGCAAGTGTCACAAAATAATAAGGTATCAAAATATGCTCATCTGACAGTAATTAAATGCCTATCCCCCCTGAGCTTCTGGGGGCTCCACCCCTTGAGCCTGGCGGGGGAAACGTTCAGCGGGGCCTTCATGTAAGAGTGGGATGATGGGGATTTTTTTTTGTCAACCATAATTGGGAAATTAACTAATCACATGCGTCATTTTTATCAGCAATTGTGGCAAAATCAGTGGGAAACAATATATAGATAAAGGGAGATTGCTATTTCAGATCCATCCATATATTTATCGAAACTTATTAACTTATCTGGATTTTGTAGAAAAGATGAAAGATTATTACATCAAATGAGAATGGGAAAATATTAAACATGAAAATGACCTTCGTGGTTTTTGTCATGAAACTGAAACAATAATACGAGAGAGGGGAAAATTGTTTTCAAGGCTGAAAATAAGAAAAAGGAGTTTACATAATTTATTGGGGAAAGAAGATCATCTGCACGCTCTGATGGCTTTAAAAAAAGCCACACATAGATACCACTCATTGTAGCTGGCGAGTTATAACTCACTTTGCCAAGGTGATGTAAGGAGCGAATAGCACTGCACATTTATCTATTATTCATTAATACTCGCACCCTGTTCATACCCCCTGTCCACACACAACATTTTCCGTGATTAGCTATACCGTTTCGCGATAGTTTTACGATGAAATTGTGTGTGTGGACGCTCACTAACGATACGTCGTATAACGAAACTAGTCTAACGAAACGCAGGTTTGGGCATCGTTTCGAACTGAAACTCAATAAAGAATCACGCCTAATCACGGAAATGTTGTGTGTGGACAGGGAGAGTGTAACTAGTGTAACTAACTGGGCGGGGCTTAACGTGACCTCGAGCGAAAGGAGACCAGACTGTAGAGTTTCAGGATTACTTTCTTCTGTTTATGGACATCCTTGAATTTATACGATGATTATTTATATGACGTTTCTTGTGTGTGGACACTTTGAAATGTATACTATGAATCTTTATACGACGTTTCGTTATAGAGTTTCGGGATAAATTGTTTTGTGTGTGGACACGCTGATAGTCGACTCCTAAATTATTGCCCACATCATGGATTGAACGGAAGTTGTAAAACTCACTAAATCAATATTTGAGCCAGAAAAAAAAGAAACGGCGTCATGGTTATTTCATAAAATGTCATATTATTTAATATCTATGTAATATATTTTATGTTTTGCTTATTTCATTGTTATAAAAAATATTTAAACAGGATGACAATATCAGCCAAAATTGTTTTTCACATTGGTCATGTGAAAAACAATTTTGGCTGATATTGTCATCCTGTATGAATATTTTTTTAAATAATAAAACAATTACATTCCGTTATTTAATTGTTTTGTAATTCATTAACAGGTGGAAAAAACCAAGGAGTTGTGAGGGAAACCCAGTGGCGTATCTGGGCATTGGCTTCAAGGACGTGGTGGGAGGAGGGGGGGGGGGGAGTAAATCATTCAACGGCAAAGGGGCGGGGATCAGGGGCGGGGAAGGGCAGATCAATAGTTATGAAAAATTCAGATTTTTGCTATCAAATCCAGATGGTTTATGTCAAAATGACGCTGCACGAAGGGCAGATCAATAGTTAACATGAAACCATTAGGTTTTGCCATCAAAACCGGACGTTTTGTTTTTATTAATGGCGCTGCGCATAGGGCAGATCAATAGTTAACATGAAATATTCAGGTCTGACCATCAAAAACAGATGGTATTTGTCAAATTGGCGCTGCACGAAGAGCAGATCAATAGTTAATATGAAACCATTGGGTTTGGCCATCAAAACCAGATGATTAATGTCAAAATCGGCTGCACGATGGGCAGATCAATACTACATGCAACCGTTACTGTTTAGTCATCCTCAGGCCCGTCCTCAGGCAGCATAATTATGAAAACGGTATCATTAGACAGGGTATTAGTGCTTTCTTTACCGAAATATATGATTCAAGGTCACACAGGTAATATAATACTAGTAATAATTGCTTTATTCATAACATTTGAGATTTCTTCTACCGAACATGCTTGTTTTAAAAAAAACACTCAGATAATACATCAAATAAATCAAGGCTTCGGATTTGACCTATGGCAGTGACAACTCGAGATATCCGGAATCGTAATTCAGATCATGTCTATCCTAATCTACAAATTAAACACAATTGCAAAATAATACTAATTATGCATTTCAACATGTTTTCTGTGTTATCGTTCTAATTTTTCAAATAGAATATACACTTAAAATGTTAGTGCATTACTGATATTGTTGACAGCCCAGGGAATTAAAGGTCCATGAAAAATGATCTCACAAACAATAAGCCGTATTCATAAATATTTTTGTTATACTAACCAGTAAAAGCTTAAAGTAAAAGCATAAGCTAGATAAGTAAAAAGTGTAGCTGAAGTAATTGCTAAAAATCAAATGCATAACCTTTCACTTTAAATATGATAACACCTGTTACTTGCCGCTGTTGGCAAGTTCTTACGTATTTACTAACAGCAGCAGCAGCTAAAAAAAGGGGAAAAGGAAATCGATTTAGAAATATCGACTTTATGGATTTGTTAATATAATGTTGAAACAGCCTCATTAACCCCATTATTGAATTAACAAAATGTTGAATATAAATATGGTTATTGGTTATTGTTCTAAACGGATGCAAACTGAAATGTAAATGCCATAAATTTAGTAGAAAAAGGTACTGCGTTTCACCAGACAAAGTGCATTTTAATCTTAAAAGATGAGGGGGTGTACACAATTTGATGGAGGTGAAGACTACTACTTGCTTAAAAAAGTAACATTGTAGTAATATTGTAAAATATGAGGAGCCCAACTAAAAAGCAAAACCGAAACATCATTGTATAGAGTAATTAAATAGGGAACAGTAAATTAAAGTGAATTCACTAAAGATACAAGGAGAACAGTCAATCTCAGAAATCAGAGTGAAGAACGAAGGGAAGAGGAAGAGGAAGAAGAAGATTAAAAAGAAGAAGAAGAAGAAGAAGGAGAAGAAGGAGAAGAAGATAGAAAAGAAGAAAAAGAAGAAGAAGAAGGAAAAAAGGAGAAAAAGAAAAACAAAATGAAGGAGAAGGAGAAGGGGGCGGTTCCGTAAAGTTAGTCACAATTCCGCCCGGAACTCATGTAGGGAAAGAGCTTCAGGGGGTAATTAAAAATTGACATGGAGCCCAAGATATGTAGATCAACTGGGGATGCACAGACAAGACCTGATCGTCATATCGGATCGGGGGTGTAGGGTTATAGACTTGGAGCCCTCTATGCATGGTACCATAGGCAGGTGAGATAAACGGGGCGGGGCTATAAGGTCCTCAAGCAATTGTAAAATCGCCAATATTTAGGAAGCCGTCATCTCATATTCGGATTATAATACTTTCACCTCATGTTTCTGTGATCGTTACCCATTATTCACATAATTATGATCGTCTATTGTTATTTTATACTCCAATAAAAACCGATAAGAATAGAACCCAATGGGACCAATAGAAACAAATAGGACCAATAGAAACCAATAGAAACCAACAGATCTATGTATCTCATGCATATTCATTATTACTTTACACGTGTCACAGAAGAATACATTTATCATGATTTATTAAGCAAATTATGACAATGCACATCAATTTTGTGATTTCTATTTTCCTTCAGCAATTATTGACCAATAAATTATTTGTCTGATCATGTTACAATTACATTCACGTTTGAGCAAAAGATATATTGATTATATGATTACTAACCAAGAAACAATATGTATGTTTATTATACACTGTCGCTCATAAAGCTGGAATATTTATGTTTCTCCCCAATTTATGGAATTATTTTAAAAATAATTTAAAAATAATAGATCTAGATAATAGTATACATTCTCAGATTTCATTGAATAATAATTTGACAATGAGTGTTTTGCCTGACTGCTAAAGCATGTGTATGCTACTATGCTTATCAACTAGGGGACCTACGCCCTTAAGTCATAAATGACAGTAATGAGGATTAATGCCCCACAAAAGGGCACAAGTATAGCACATCGACACGGTTTTGATCCTGGGGCCTCACAGTTACGAGGCCATTGCTTTGTCACTAAACCATGACTGTACGCAGCGGGGGGCTAGGGTAGGGGGCAGTTTCCATAAATAAAAAAAATAAAAGAAAATGCAATGAATTTTCAATAATTTATTGCATTTTACCCCGGTTCCCAACATCGGAAACATTTCACCTATTCCGTCATTTTAGAGCAACAAGTCAACAATCAACAGCTAGCAAACGGTGTACGATACGTACAGCGCATGCAGAATGGTCATGTGACCATATAGTTTGCGCGTGACCAAAGTTGGCGTCCTAACACTAACAGCACTTAAAGTAGACACACGAAGAATCAAAAGTGTTTTGAATTGATGCAAAACTCATTGCGAAGGGGAAGCCTTGCTGATCGAATACAACAACTCTTTTCTTCAAAACAAATGATATGTTTGGGGCCCGCAGTAATCAACTCTCAAAAATGTTAGTTTTCAGATCCAGATTTTCTGCCTTAATCAGCGGTCCTTTATAGAGCGTCAATATTTGTGACGTCACATACGGGACACGGATGCTAGCTACAGACTGCTACACGGCACTGAGCTGTTTGTACAGTGTGTGACGTCACTATTCAGAGCTCGCTACGTTCGTGTGTTTGGCTTACGTTCGGGGGCGCTTGGGGGTCTAAGAAGGGTCTTAAAAAATTGCATTTACGCCTTTCCATGATATCTATATGATTTATCAGCAAATTATTCGTGTTTTTCAAGAGAAAATCTTTCCATCCATATGTAATTTGTTCTAATTATCAGTTGTTAGCGAATTTTCTTTGTGTAGCTCCTTTGAAGAGGAGAGCAATACGCAACGTATACAATACGTTGCACTGTGTAGATAGTACTTCTATCTTCAGTGAAAGTGTGTTGCACTGTGTAGATAGTACTACTATCTACACAGTGCAACCAACTTCTCTTCTCCCATCAATGATGGGCGAACTATCTTTCATCACATGATTTACTTTTGACCAATCGTAGAGCAAGATTCTTTATGTGGAATATAATTGCCAATATCGATTATGAAGTATCACTTTATCTACCTTATCTACCTTCTACCTGGATCGATTTACCAATTGAATCCCCATTAAATGCCCCCTATTGAATCCCAATTCAATACCGATTGGCAATTTGGAGTACATGGAAAGTGAAACATATTTTGGTACCTATTGGAACCGATTGCCAGTTGGTTTTAATGGGGACCAATTGCCAATTGGTTTCAATGGGTACCCAATTGTTTCACTTTCCATGTACTCAAATTTCCCATTGGTATTCAATTGTGATTCAATGGGGACATTCAATGGGGATTCAATTGGACTTTCGTCTTGGGTGATTGGTTTCTTTTGGTCCTATTGCGGTTTCTATTGGTCCAATTGGTTTCTATTGAGCATTGGTCCTATTGGTTTATATGGGTCCTATTGGTTTCTATTGGTTTCAATTGGTTTCATTTGGCCCTATTGGACTTCAATGGGATTGTAATTGGACAAATCGGCCCCATTAGACTTTAAAAGGTTTTCAATTGGTTTCAATTGGACCAATTGAAGTCCAACTTAAGACCAGTTGGTCCAATTGAAACCAATTGGCGTCCCATTAAAGTCTAATGGGGCCTAGGCCAATGGGGCCAATTGGTCCAATGGGGCCTAGGCCAATGGGGCCAATTGGTCCAATGGGGCCAATCTGGACCAATTGAAACCATCTGAAGTTCTAATAAATTCGCATTGAAACCTGCTAAAACCTATTGGAACCAATTGAAAATTCAATTGGTGTTTAATTGGCTTCAATTGGGGTTGGTAGAACTTAGTTCTTTAATCATGATCTACATCATCAAATACTACTACTTCAGCTGCTGTTGCTGCTATTACTACTAAAATTAACTACATGTATACTATATATCCATGCCATATAAAACGTAGCTGATGCAAAACCTAAACCCACGTACTTCATATCCCAAACACTACCTCTACGTCGTTGAAGAAAAACATGAAAGCATTGGGCAAATATCCCCGGAACCATAATAAATTTGTCTATTAAATTCACTGTACTCCTCTACACTTAAACTCCTTTGCCATCAAGCCATTGACCAAATCGTTTTTATTCCTGATTCTGATTGACCCTACCGCAAATACGATTTTCGACAGTGCGACCTTCCTCCCACATTTCGCAGGTCAGCACATGCGCAAATACGATACTGGGGAAGAAGATAAGACAAGTATTCTGCCGGCTTCCATAGAGAATGTACAGCATTTCATGAACTCCCCCGATGATTTGATGAAATCTATGTAGGGATGTAGGCACCATCATAATTATGTTACGTATGGTTTGTTGCTTCCGGAACTATCATTTCTGTCGGACATTCCATGCTATTCTCGACAACAGAACTGACCCATTGTATTTTTTGTGTGTAGGAACCAGAAGTGCCTTTGCCAAATATCACAGAGTACTAACGCTACGAAGTGTAAGAGTTTAGTGGCCAAATATTCCCATGGGCTGGTGCTGCCTTCTATGGCCAAATAACATACGTAGCGAGAATTAATCCAGATTCTCATCGTTTTGCGCGTGCTCTCATTCGCTAATTTGTATATTATGACCTTTGACTGAAAGTACAATTTCCCCGCACAATAGTATCTTCATTAATAATTTCTACCTGTATATACAATTTGTGAGCAAACCATGTCACAAACCATCATAAAAGAGGGAGGGGCTTTCTTGGCTGCCACGTTGAGATTATGATCCCGCATACTAACATGCGGTAAAGAGCGAAGTGGCAGATGTTTGATTGGAATAGTTTTGCATCATATCAGGATATGTCTGAAAATGGACGACGGATTTAACATGAAAATGAAATAACCATGGCGTTTGACAAAATGATTCAACCGCCTGCCAACGCGAGGAGACTTCAAATTTTCACCGTCTATCTCATGCTAATTGTTTGTTCACTTTTCTTTATGACGGCGGTTTTCATTGACGGAGTAGATGATAAATTCGCTGTATACAAAAAGGGTTAGTATATATATTCAAGTTCAATTTCATTCTTTATTCGTTTTTTCAGCTTAAAAACATACAAACATGTTTAAAAAGCATTTCGAGGTAAAATACAAGGTAGATTAAATGAATTCATAAATAATCCGAAGAATAAAAGGGTCATCATTAAAAGCCTATTGAGGCTTGACATATTGAGGGTCCCGAGTCTTATCAAGTTATAGGATTGATTTTTTTCGGCGGTGAAACAAAGGTTTAGAGGTATTGAATTAGAAAATTAGATTAAAAAGAACTGATGAAATTGATAACCTATTGATGAGACGATACAGGTATAATTAAAGCTTTCTTATAAATGAATTTAAAAGCGGGATTTTTCCTGACGAGGACGGCAAGAAATTACATACAACGCTTCCAAAGTGGAGAATTTATTTGTTTAAATGTATTGTATTGTATTTTATTGTATTGTATTTATTAAACTTCATTGATGAATATCAATCATCTGTTTATAAAACATGTAAATCAATTTAAAGTACAATTTAACAAATCACTATGTTCTGCTTGTAAACATAAATATCATATATAAATCAATTTACAATGCAGTGTAGCAAAACAGAAGGAAGGAAAATTATATACTGCAGAACAAACTCTTTTTTTAAAATTCTCGTTATAACATGACACATAATGCATAAAATAAATAATGTGATGAATCCGAAGATTTAGGTAATGAAACCTAATACAGCTATTTTCTAAATAAATTATAACTCATGCTATACAAAATAGGCAAATGAGGTACATGGAATGCACTAGATAATCGTTTCGCCTAAAATAAATGACGTTTAAGTACCTATACGTTTTATTTTTACTTTAACTGCATGCATAATTATGAAAAGAATTTACAAAGTAAGGCATATACTGTAGTTACAAGGTCATGTACAAATATTCGATTGATACAACCCCAATAAACAAAATCACGTGAAAATCACGTCAATATCAAGGTATCGACTTGAGGAGAGTTACGTTCTTCAAACACCGGACATTTACGTAAATGTGTTAATACGTTTATTGCACTAGGTCACTTAAAACACACGTACACTAAATCACGCAATTGTCACTGCAATATCACCATTATAATAACGTGATTATCCCTACCTTGGAGACCATGGTTTGGAAACCTAATGCTCCCGTGTTTTTTTGGTTATGAAATTACATCTTCATAAACGAAATTATCGCGTCACAGAAACACGTGAAGCGTTAGTGATAGTTTTAGTCAAAATATCTGCGTGAAATTCACGTGAATATTACGTCGAAGAGGAAATATATTACTGTAACCCGCGTTCAACCCAATAATTACGCAAATGTTACACAATAAATAAACCAAAATAATGACGTTCTCATCCCGTTTCTGAACATCGTGTTTTGGATCTTCCATAATTACGTCCAGGCGCGCCTGAAGCAGTTTGGGATTAGAGGGGGTGAGGGGGGGGGGGGGTGGGGGTTGTTGCAAACATCCCAGAGGAGAAAGCTAGTTGCAACTGGTCCAGTTGATGAACCAGTTAATGCCAACTGGTAACCCCGGAAATTGAAATGGGCTAAATGATCCAGTTGATCCAGACCAGTTAGAATTCAACTGGTCTAGCTGAGCCATTAGAACCATTTGGTAAAAAATTCCAACCAGATGGACGGCAACAACACTTCAATACTGGTACGTCTGTATTTCCAATGTAAAGGCATTAGTAATAAGTAGACTTACATAATTTAATTAATCGAATTTTTTTCATATACTTGTATTTTATTGAAATTATTTTAGTTCTAGTTAATGTTTTCCTTATTCATGTTTAATTAAATGTAATTTATACGAAGTACCGACATGTCCTAATAACTGGTAATTTATATTTGTAGTATTTTCGAAATGAATTGCATATAACTAAATCATCAGTAATTAAGAAATATGCTGTAAATTCAGATAAATTGTTTAAAAAACATAGATCTGCACGCACCCCATATTCAATATGCTAATTAATTGGTGTCAGCTGGTTCAACTGGAAACATGCCAACAGTCAGCAAGCAGTCATCAACTGGTGCAATATGCACACAGACAAGTTATCAACTGGTGCAATGAAAAGATGCCAACAGTCAGTTATCAACTGGTGAAAATAGAAATATGCCAACAGACATGGGATTATCACCACGGAACTTAAATGGTAACTGTGAAACCATCAAGACACCCAAGAATAACTAATTTTTCACACCTGGAAATCACGGAATACCCAGCTTAGATTAATAATCCGTTTGAGTCACGAGATCATCACCACGGAACTGCTGGCAACTTTGACTACCATTTAAATAGGTGTTTTAAGACACCTAATAATTACTAATTTTTCACACCTAAATATCACGGATTCACAGCTTAGATTAGTAATCAGTTTTAGCTACGTGATCATAACCAAGAAAGTTATGGTAACTTTGAAACCATTTAAAGAGGTGTGTAAGACACCTCAGAATTACTAATTTAATATAACCATAGATTCACGGACAGAACAATAAGACGATTAACCGGTGTAAGTAACGTGATTATTACCATCAACCTTGGATAACCTGTGAAACCAATCGATTAAGGTGCCTACAAGACCAAATAATTACTTATTTATCACCACCATCGGTTAACGGACAAAAAACTCGTTGCTTGGTCAAGTGGTTATTTGGTCATAAACACGTGATTTACAGAGGTAAGTGGAATCACGTTACTCCAGTCGCGTGATAAATTGGTGGTTTTTAGGTTAGATGAAAACGTGAACAGGAGTACCTTTTTTGTTTAAATGAAAGCACGTGTCGATAACGTCTAAATTTAGTTCAAAAGGCACCATACTTTAAAATCACTTAAAATACACTCCCAAAAGAGGTTACTTTTTAGTGTTTTGTTTATTGGGACAGTAAAAAAAAAAAAAAATAGCGATTTGATGGCAAGTCATGAAATACAAATGATGCTAACAATAATATATATATATATATATATATGTGACCTACTGTAAAATTAAATTAAATTAAACCAAAAACATAAAATTGTAAATATTTTCCCTTTTCCATATAAGTGGGGTCATTGCCGGTTAGTACATTAAGTCGAATTCATGAAAGAAATAATAGTTAGTCCATTTTTCAGTGAATTACCCTATAATATTTTATGAAGACTGTGTTTCTATCCATTTTTGACCCATTAGTGCATGGATTCACATATTACTAAAACATGCAAATCAGCCTATTTCATGATTTATAATTTGAGACGCATTCATAAATACTTTGATCAGGACAGGATAAAAACTATCATGCATGCACGTATCACTAGTTAACTAGTTTACTGTAATAGTTTATTGTACGGATTGCCAGACTCATAAATTTCTCTCGAATAACCCCACTTTTAAAGGAACTACACTGGTTGCCAGTTCGTCAGAGAATCACATTAAAATATTAATGATAGTTTACAAAGCTCTAAATGGTCAAACTCCTAGTTATATTACTGAATTGTTGAAAATCAAGTCTCAAACTCATGGTCGTAACCTTTGTAGTACACAAGACACATTTATGTTGCAAATACCCCCATATACAGTGTGAGTCAAAAAAAACTTTACACCTAGAAAAATGCTAATAATTTTAAGAATCATTTATAAAAAGTAAATTATTATACACCATATGAAAGAGTGTTTCATCCCAAATCGTTTGGTACCATTTTGGGTGGTATTTGTTCACGCTTGGATAAATAGGAGGCATTGTTTGCGAGAGTGCAAAAATCGACTTGCGCCAAATAATGCTTATGTGATGTTTGAATAAAACAATTGGGATTTCGGTATTAATTCGGTCTTTGCAGATCCAAATAACATCCCTACCAAAATTAATCATGTCACACATATCAAAACACACACAGAGTCACACTCAATAAGTCACACAAACACACGCACACACTCGCACATACACAAACACACACACTCGCATAGCAAATTTAGATGTGACAGTTTGGATCGGCCTTCTTGGAAATGGAAGTCTTCTTGGACCCTTCTTCTTTGAACAGACAGTGAATGGGGAGCGCTATATCTAAGAATGATAGATGATCAGGTCGTCCCGGCTCTGAATCAGATGGCACGATTTAGGCGTCAGAGAAACGGTCCTTTCAGGCACATTTGGTGGGCACAAGATGGTGCCCCTGCTCACAGGACAAGGATTGTGATGACCAGGTTGAGAGAACTCTTCGGGAACAGGATCATCGCTCTGAACGAACCTGTGGAGTGGCCACGTCGATCCCCGGACCTAACACCGCTTGATTTTTTTCGTCTGGGGTTATCTCAAGTCTCGGGTGTACCAGAGCCCACCTGCGAACCTCAACGACCTACGAGAGAGGATCAGGCCGGATTGAGAGCGAAGCACTTGGGAGAGACAGGCGCATGCTTCGTCGAGTGTTTCAGGAGATGCTCTATCGCGCTTGAAAGGATCCATGAAAACAGGGACGATAATTATGATGATCGTTAACAATTTGAAGATCCAGTAAAAAATAAAGTATTTTACTCCAAATGAACACCATTATCATATGTTTGTGTGTGTGCGCGTGTGTGTGTGGGTGGGTGTGTTAGTGTGTGTGTTTCATATGTGCGTGTGTGTGTGTGTGTGTGACTTTGCTACTGAAAAAAACATCTGCAATGCATCTCATTTCATACATTCAATTTATTCTCTCACTTTAAGACTTTGGCGCAATTCGATTTTTGCACTCTCGCAATACCTCCTGTTCATCCAAGCGTGAACACATTCCACCTCAAAATGGTACCAAATGATTCAGGATAAAACACTCTTTCATATGATGTATAATACTTCACTGTTCATAAATTATTTTTTAAATTATTAGTAATTTCCTAGGTGTAAAGTTTTTTTTGACTCACACTGTATACCAAAGTAACTCTCGGAGACCGGTCATTTCTTTATGCTGCCCCTAGATTATGGAATAGATAACCACTAGAAACAAGGAAAGCCCCATCACTAGAATTTAAAAAAAAAATAAGACTGTAAACTCATTTGTTCATGTAGTATGTGTAGCACATCAGTTACGAGCTCTTGCAGCGCAGTAGAATATATCCAAATAGTTATTGCGCTTTACAAATGAAGTTTAAGTTTAAGCGAGGACTTAAAATTCGGCGGCGCCTGCTCACTTTTCACTTGCCGCCCAAAATACGCTCGGTGGCCCGGATGGTCGCCGTCCAGGCGCTGACTAATTAAGCGTTCGCCGTCAAGCGATTTAGGTCATAAATCGAAGCCGCTAGGTCAAAGGCTGCCGAGTGGTCGCCGCCCGGTCGCCTCTGGGAGATCAGTCGGTCACTGGGCGGCGAGTTTAAAATCGGTCGACAGCCTTTGGCCTAGCGGCTTCGATTTTTGAACTAAATTGCCCGACGGCGAACGCTCGATTAGGTCGATGCCCGGGCATCGAGTGTATTTTGGTGTCCCGCCCATCATATTGCTCCGGTTGTCTCATTTTCGCCAGCACAAACGTAGCTAGTTCGCGTATAAAGCAGACGGCAATCATATGGAAACGTTGTATCATCCGCTCAATTTGACTTGCGTGCATAGAACAAATAAGCATTTTTCCATGAAAAAGTGAAGTTTTCTAAAATGTTCGTTTCTTTCCAGCATTGGGGTGCCCGGAAGTCCGTCGGGTAACATTTCATAAGTATAGTATAAAAAGACCATATGCAGATTTTCTGTACTTTTGTCGGAAAAAATATATTTATCCAGCACGTCTCTTTTTGCGCTGGAGAAGAGCAAATAGCGAGTTTCAATCACACGTTGGCCGCTCTCGCAAGCTCTCACTCGTTTCACTGTGGTCAAGCGACTTTGGGGCAAGCGGTTAATGAAAATAATAATCGTTAGCTTTCTTCTGGTATTAAACTTGTTTTGATTGATTGTATCATTTTGTCGGAATAAAGGAAACAAAAAGGCATGACCAATAATCTATCAGCGTCTGAAATGACCTTTTGACCTTGAATTCCCTGATGCAAGCTCACATAAACAGGTGACGTCATCTTTGCTAAATCGGTGTCTTTTATCGTAAAATGCTACACTTTCACAATGTTTATACAGCTTTTTTAATTATTAGTAAGATATAACATATTTTGTCAGATATCATTGAAGTTTTGGGTTTTATTTAATGAGTAATTTAAAACAAGAGCCATTTTACTGTTTTAATTTTTATCAGAGTCAGAATCAGCAGCCTAACATGCTAGCCTATGCAATTTTACCCAAACAAATCGTTAAAAATTCATATTTTGTTTAAACGAAAAGCACATCCACCCCAACGTACGTTATCACTAGCTCTTTCATTGGGACCCTCATGTCCCATTGACTTTTGAAAGTTCACCCACCGTAATTTGATCAAAATAGGTTGCAAGCTCGTCATTGCCTATAATACACATGTGAAACAAGTCGAACTTTGGACTCAGTTTGCCAAGCGATTTTAAGACTATAGGTCAAGCACACGAAGGATAAGAAGCATGAATTATCAAAGATCACTTCTGCTTAGTTCATTATGTCCATTTCGTACAACCCCCCACCGTCATTTTTCCATTTAGTAAAAGCAAACATTTTGCCGAAATAAGCAAAAACATTAATATTCATGAACGGTCAGACAATGCAGCCTTTTAGTGCGTAACGTATAGTGAATGGGAATGGGCGATGATCCGTCCAGGAGGTAGAGGTCAGTTGTTTGTGCTGGCAATGTTCCAGCGAGCGAAAATGAGACAACCGGAGCAATATATGTTGGTCACTAAATCCAAAGTTATGAATAATTCATGCGGAGCAGTAGGAGCCAGAATCCAAAAGGCCCTCGCGGCTAACGCAACTCGATCGCGCGTTCACCCTGGTTCTCTAGACTAATCTCAGCCGCTGATTGGGGAGGAAAAAAGCCAGAGACACGAGGCCTTGTTAAAAGGCTAGTGGCCAGTGGGAGACCGCTCGGGAATCGGTGGAACATCAGTCGGTCACTGCCTGGACGCTGATCAGAGAAGCTCCCCTATTTCGCCCAGTTTTGACCTAAAATCGACCGGCGACCGACGGGAAATTGACAAGGCACCGCCCAGGCATCACTGGGGCTCTACAGGCTGCCCGACTTCTCCAAAAATCGTTGGGCGATGCCTAAATTCCAGCGGCGATCGAACAGGCTACAAATCGGTCGGTCGCGAGTTGTGACCATAGCTAAAGATAATGAAAAATCTAAGAAATTTGTTAAATTTCTCATAGACACACGTGTTACAAGTCACTTTTTGCTCTAAAAAACAAAGTCAAGAGGTCAATGAAAAATCTCTATGTAAATTAAAAATGTCAAACACACGTGTTATAAGTTAATCGTTATCCATAATAAACTTCTATTCACTAAGTACACAAAATATTCACTTTTAACACGATAAAAAAATCCTCTGTATTCTGAACATTCGTTCTCATTAATCCTGCGCTAAAGGATTTTTCCTAATGACCTTAACACGTTATCCCGAAACAGACTCTTAGTGCTACTCTCATGGTTTTAAAAACACATTTTCGTTTTAATGAGGAGGAAGACTACCCCCCAAAATGGCGATGCATAATCGTAGCAGTTTTGAACTTGTTTAATATCATGAATAGTCAGTGTATGAAATGTATATAATATTGGTAGAGATGGAGAAAAAGACTTGGCGTAGATATACAGAAGGAGTCCCTACCCCCCTCCCCCACCGTTGAATTGTGAAAAAAATAACAATAAAGAAAAAGTGAGAAAAGAGGGAAAAGGAAATAATAAAATGGATAAGGGGAAGGTACATGTACGAGAAAGAAAACACGTGGATCACCTCCCACACTAGGCTAACCAATAGCATTGTAAATCTGCATTTCATTTCCGAGTACGACCGGTGCCCCCCCCCCCGCCCCCTCCCCAATCATTGTAGTGCCCCCTTGATGAAAGTACTCATGCTACGCCACTGCCTGTATTTAACCATTCTTTTCTGTTTGTCTTTGTGTTTAATATATCCCCTTCTACAATAAGCATATCTTCCAAAACCGGTGACGAAAGGCCTTGAATACGGCGGAAAATTCAACAAGAGTGCTATTCAGGAAATTCAGTAAGTTTTCCTTCCATTTTTAATTAACACCTTTTTATTCATGCTAAACCTTGTTAATATTTCACATGTCATAGTCAATTTCGTCCTTGGTCATTCATTTTCAAACTTTGTTCAGTCAATTTCATCATTTTGCAACTAGTTTAATAAAACTCAAATCAAGTTAATGACTTTTTAACAAGTGCGTTTGAGTTTCATTTAAATTCGTCGCACAGACAAGATATTGAACTAAAGCCATCAAAAGGTCAAGACAGACACTTCTTTCTTAATTCATGTATACCTCCTTCTGTAAAAATTAAATGAGATAAATGAAGAAAAAATGGGCCTACGTATTTATTATTGGCATGTTTAATACTTATCTTATGACAAATCTCGAGACGAGAAATTTAAGAAATATTCCAATAGACATTATTTTCCTTACCAAAAAAAAAGAAAAATATGGAGAAAACAAATTCAGCCCTTTTTTCTTCTTCCGAGAATAAAATCAATATACAATACGTTATTTGCTTTGAAAATATAGAAATTCCTTTAATTGGTGGCTTGGTGCCCACACTACATGTCATTGATTTGCATGAATTGATTTACATTTGTGTTTATTCGTATGATTAACATGATCTTTATCGAAGCATTGCGCAATCATTTTCAAGGCATAGTCAAAATTAAGTTTGTGAAACAAGGAAATACAGAATTTAGCTAAATGATTCGGATTGGTAATCATATCAAATTTTTTCCGAAATCAGTTTAATTGGCCTGGATAGATTCTTTTGTATAAAACTTATTCAATACATAACTATGTCAAGATCCCCTATATTTCTTCCCCTTGACAGACGTAAGGTTTCTGCTTATATGAGCCAATGGCAAGCCGTGCAAATCATTCACCCAGATGTGCCGAGGGAAAAGATTATTTTTTCAAGCAACCAAACGAAACTCACAGCTCTCCACCAATCAGAGGCCATCTCAGACTATTATCAATGCGCGCTGGTCGGTAACGCAGGCATTCTATTGGACAGTGGATGTGGTGACGTCATTGACAAGTTTGAATTCGTCATCCGAATGAACCTCGCTCCTCCCGGAGGTGAATTCAAGCGTGACATTGGGTCGAAGGTCAATTTAGTTTCCCTCAACGTCGAGCAAATTGAGAGGCTTATATCTTGCACAAACTCCAGCTATCATCCTGAATGGAAGTGCAAAAGCGAAGACCACGTCTGTCTGAAAGAGCGCAAAAGTAAATTTCCGAAACCCCGAGCCCCTACCCATTGTGATGACCTGTTGAGGAGAATGAAGCGATCAAATGGTACTACCTTGTGGTATTTCAAATATATCGGCAGAAACTACGACGCTATAAAGAGGATGCTAGGGATACTCAAACCGAAATACAACATAATATAAACATCGATTTTGCTTATAGCCCTTTCAGCCCTGTGATATCTTCCACAAAGTAAGGTGTACACATTGTTCAAACGATAGACATATTATAAATCAATAAATGCTCCTATCAAAGAGAACAAAAAGTCAGAGTTCGACCATAAAGGCATCTCAAAACATTGCCAGCACAAACCACTGACCTCTACCTCCTGGACGGATCATCGCCCATTCCCATTCACTATACGTTACGTACTAAAAGGCTGTAATGTCTGACCGTTCATGAATATTCATATTTTTGCTTACCTCGGCTAAATGTGTGCTTTTACTAAATGGAAAAATGACGGTGGGGGGATGGATGAAATGGACATAATGAACCAGGCAGAAGTGATCTATGATAATTCATGCTTCTTATCCTTCGTGTGCTTGACCTATAATCTTAAAATCGCTTGGCAAACTGAGTCCAAATTTCGACTTGTTTCACATGCCTGTATTATAGGCAATGACGAGCTTGCAACCTATTTTGATGAAATTACGGTGGGTGAACTTTCAAAAGCCAATGGAACATGAGGGTTCCAATGAAAGAGCTAGTGATGACGTACGTCGGGGTCGATGCGCTTTTCGTTTAAACAACAAAAATGAATTTTTAACGATTATTATTTTGTAAAATTCCATAGGCTAACATGTTAGGCTGCTGACGATAGGGGGCGTTGAGAAATGAGACTAAACGGAGCTTTATGTTGGCCAGTAGTCATAAAGATGTACAAACTTTAGTCCAGGTCTAAACTCCAGATCACTGACTAGATATAGTCCATAGAGTTAACACGTCTATGTCCAAGCTCAATTAGTAATCAAGGGTGTATAAACAGTAGAATCGAGACATAACCCATGTAAAACCTCAGTGGGAGATTTGGTCTTTGAAGGAAAAAAATCCATCCTCAACTCATAAAACACGCCTATGTACAAGCTCATTTAATAATTAAGAATGTAGAAACAGTAGAAATCATTATGCTGACTATTGCTCGGTACAACCCTGTTACCATTAAATTAATGAAACCACATTTATTGTACGACCAAAGGGGCACAGCTGGTAAACTATAACAGTTTTGACATGTAAAGTGTATGTATTCAATTTAATCTTACACAGTGACACTTTATACCCAAAGAGGGTAATGGTGCGTGTAAATATCACCTAAACACGCTTTCTTCAGATGCGCCAAATTCGTGTTAATGATTACCAACTGATAAATTCGGCTGAAATGATTCTCTTTTACATCCAGGGTATGGAAAGTCGAATCCCCGTCATCCGGTCTTGCAATCTACTCGGCTGCTACGCAATTCTGCAAGCAGATAACCATGCTCGGATTCTACCCTTTCTCTCAAGATAGGAGAAACCGAACTCTACGGCATCACTACTACGAAGAGGGCAAGATGAATTACACTTCGAATCAACACCACATGCCAGACGAATATCGAATCTTACTCGAGTTAAACCGAACCGGAGCAATTAATCTTATCAACGAATGTCGATGATTGCTAGGTTTTTATTTCTTCTTCAAATTACAATTCTGATCGTTAAAAGTTAATACTCTTATCAGATAACGGTAAAGTTGAAGGATTGAAAAAATGTATATATATGGTGTACGTGTCTAGTTGTCGTAGTATAGTTGTTGATTCATTTCACTTTAGGATTAGGGTTAGTTATAGCGGTTGGTCTAGGGTATAAGATAAGAGTTATACAGTTGGTGTATATAAATTGACGAGGAGCAACTGTCGCATGCATGCATGATCAAGGATCGTACAACCGAAATTCCAGAGCACGTTTTAACCCGGATTCATGAATCGTAATAATGACAGTTTAATTTTCATGGCCTTGCTTTTTAAAATCGAGAACTCAAAATCTAATTTAATATTCGGGTACGGTTTATGAATTACAGAGAATTGTTATAAAGGTTACTCAAGACTTGCAATACTCTTTAAAGTATTCCTGTAGTCTTTTTATTACAATTCTCGTTATATCCTGTGATCTCTTGCCTCGTGTGAATAGTTTCCTACTTCTCCTCCCCTTTCGATGCAACTTTTCTTATTTAATTCTCTGTCTTTCTGACTGTATCTATCCCTCTTTCTCTCCCTCTATCTCTCTCGTTTCTTTTTTACTCCAATGATTTTCCCTAATTTATTTGATGCTTAAATATAATTATATATCACCTTAAAGGGATCCTTTAACAATGTTAAATCTGAGATACACGGTCCTACATGTTACCAGTGTCTGTGATATGGTGTAATATTGAAGCCTTAAAAAATCGCGCTTCAAAATGATCAAGAAGTGCCTCAAAAAAGTAAAAATCTTTGAGTGACCGGTTTTACCATACTCGTTTTCCCCAATAGACTGTAGTGTTATGAAAACCGTTCAGCGAACGGTTTTCAAAATTTGTAATTCCAATCATTAATATCTTGATAATCAGACAGGCGATCGGCTTGTAAAAGTCATGGAGTTTCTGACTGACCTAAAGGTTTATAATTATCATTGCAGCATGAGCTAAATCAAGGATTATTTCTAAAGGATCTAAGACAAAGTTACCGGATCCCTTTAAGGTATGTGGTATAGCCGACTATGTCCTATGCTTAGAAACAGGTTTAGTGGTTCAGGAAATTGATCAAGCGTTTTAATCTAATAATATTATATTCCACTTTAATATAGCGCTTAATACAAATGTCTCTAAGCGCTTTACAGATATACTAACTGATGTTTGGGGGAGAATGTTTTCATTTAGGCAGCAATACACTTGGTTTTAATTTTTAATAAATATATTTTAACGTCTTGACTATATTGGCTGGTACCAAATGCACTTTGGTGTTATGTGCAAAAAACCGAAATAGAAGCAGTTCTAAAATGTGACCATTGTGCAGTCACATTAAGTCTGAAAACCTAACTGATGTGGTTCATGTAAAATTGATAGTTCCCTCCTAAAGGATGCTGACATTAAGGTGAATATAAAAAGCTTCGATTCGTTAAATCAAACGTGAAAATGCAGACCTAAATGCGCAGATGAAATGGGAAATGTTTAAAATTGAAACGAAAGAATATTCAAAGCGAAAATAAATGCAAAATGATGAAACATTTAAACAATTACAAAGATAATTTATGTTGCCTAAGTATTGAAAATGACGAATATCCACCTAAAGACAATTTATAGAAATAAAAAAAAAATTAAGGGAAATAAGATCAATGACTGACATATAAATGTACAGGAGCTTTCATTGGTTCAAGACAAAAATAGATGGTGAAAATCAACGAATTTTTTTCTGCAAACTAAAAAAAAGAAACGGAAAGAGGAAAGAAAATTTATTGTATCTAAAAGAATGGACAACGTACTACCATCCAAGGAATTATATCCATAGTAAAATTGTAATCTGTTATGAATGGTTATACCCACTCTTAAACAGCGTTTTCAACCGGGGTGCTTTGGCACACTGGGTGCTGCAAAACATCTCTAGCGGTGCCTGATGAGGATTTTAATAATTCATGATATATCATTTTAAAAATCATTATTTCGGAATAACGCCGATTTCATGGTAACCGATTCTAACAGGTGCCCCTTTTCCTTTGTAATAAGTGTGAAAAGCATTTGAAAGCTTATGAAGTGTCTTTCTTTGTCGCTCGCAACCAAAATAATAATGATTTATGGCAGAGAAGTGTATGAACACCTCCATATTTTGAGCAACTAGGAGCCCAAATAGCCTTCTATTAAATAGGTGCCCGAATATATATTATATTCTTTATATCGAAATTGCATGTTTACCTTGTTGGTTCCCTTCGTTCGCTCGCAACACTTAGAAACAGAAACATTTTGAAGTGACCGCACATAATTGTGTTTGTATTCATGTATTCAGCAGCGAGGTGCACACACACCTAGTTTTATATTTTATCTAGTCTGTTGATTAAAAGTAATCATTTTATTATATGAAAAGTGTCATAATTTCTTTGCTCACTTGCTTCACTCGCTCGTTTAATTAAAAGGCAAATGTGCTCATGCATACGTGGGGCGTGACGATAATCAGAGTGATGCAAAAAGAATCTTCTGTAAATAAATTTGTGATTTGGTTGACGCGAAACTTTTTATTTCTTAAAAAGGGTGCCGTGACTAAAATAAAAGTTGAAAAACGCTGCTCTAAAAAAAAACAGATGTCTGAAAAAGATAATTATTTGGCCACAATTAACCTTCTTTCTTAAACAGAAAATGAAGCGTTATTTTGTGAAGTATTGATTACTGAACAAAAATTTCGGCAAGCTATAATTTCTGTGAAAATAATAATTCACCCGGTGGTGATGGTATATCTTTCTCGACAGAACCTTGCGGCTTTATTTGCAGTTTCCTCAATTCATTTCGTTAGATTCATTTTGTATAATTTCGGAATTTTTGTAGATATGTTTCCATTTTGTGTGTGTTCTCTGTTTTCTATATTGTTGAATATAATCTGTATTTTATGTGTTTTTATGGATTTGAATTGAAATAAACCTTAAAACTTGAACTCTTAATTTTAAAAATATTTTTGGGAAGAAGATAAAACATTGGTAATAGAATGTATGATTGAAGGTTTTAAACAAAAAAGAATTAAATCAAAGCCAAAAATAAGCTGTTCTTACGCGGTTATACAAGAAAGGGGATAGATAAAGATAAAGTTTAGATAAATGGAGACCAATATCGTTACAGTGCACCGATTTCAAAATATAAGCAAAGGATGGGTTACATCGGTCTCTTTTGATCAGCGATAAGGTTATTAAAGCAACATTCCGCTATGCATAATTTACGTTTAGTCTAAAATATTGTTGATTATTGTAAATCTTGTAATTTTCTTGGTAATTTTGTTTTTCTTGATATTAAAAAACCTTTTGATATGGTTAATTATGATTTTTGTTTGTTTCAGTTATGATATAAATTAATTTGTTAAGAATCATTAATTGACTAGATCATACTTGGGATGGGAATTGCTTGAAATAATCCTT
Source organism: Strongylocentrotus droebachiensis (assembly GCA_035222895.1). Classification (NCBI taxonomy): domain Eukaryota; kingdom Metazoa; phylum Echinodermata; class Echinoidea; order Camarodonta; family Strongylocentrotidae; genus Strongylocentrotus; species Strongylocentrotus droebachiensis. The sequence goes on from JAVYIG010013294.1 coordinate 22,571, forward strand.
AATTTTTTGAAAATGAGAAATGTAATGGTAAAGTTGCCATAATTTGACAATTTTGGTATTTTGCTTCAATACTAATTCCTCGGAAACTGATTAAGGATCTAAATAAATTAATTTTTAATTTTTCCTTGGAACTTCAAAAGAAACAAGTTCAAAGGTCTGTCTTAATAAATACAGCTGAAAACGCAGACCTGGGTTTGGTAGATTTACATTCCATTTGGCATAATTAACATGGCTTTTTGAAAATAACCTTAATGCATCTCAGAAATACATTTCTAAATATTTGATTGAAAATATATGTCCGTTGTCTTTGATATCAAAATTGAATTGTTCTCGCAAAGATATGTTGATGTTGTGTTCAAAACACAAAATATCTGATTTCTATGTTTATTTGCTTTTTTATCTGGAGGGAACTTAGATATGTTGAATTTTTGCATGAACAAAATGTTCGAAATGTAGTATTATGGTACCATAGCAACATATAACACTAGACAATACAACGTTGTATTTTAAAAAATTGGTTTACCAAGGGTATTTTCTTTATTAAAGATACTGTAGAAAATTGACATTTTGTATCTCGGAATCAACTTTGTATATTGTACTTGGTTCGAACTCATTTTTGGTTGACTTCATTCGAAACCTCATTCGAAGATCCCTAAAATAGAACTCACGAATTCATGTAGAGGTTAATCGGCTTGATGGCGAAACAGATGTTATAAACGATTATTGTAATTACTTCATCAAAATCAGAAAAGGTGATGGTATTACATTGACAACAATGGAAACAAAGAGTCTATTGTGTGAATTTAAGAAAAGTAATAAAATTGTATTAGGGCATTTGGAAAAACAATTCAACCTTCCCATCAATTCTGACTTGAAAAAGATATTAAAATTACAATTTTTAGTACAAACAATAAAGTGAAACAATTCAAGTTTAAAACACTTCAATCTAAAAGATGAATAGTCGTCATCAACACACAGCAATCCATATTCTCGAGAATTAGACAGGCAAGAATGGAATCTAATGTATGCAATACATGAATAAATTAATATAGAACGGGGTTATGACTGATCTTCTCTGACAGGTGGGCGGCGAACGCAAAGAGCAAAAGCTTTAAAGATACTATGTCCCTTTTGCAGCAAACATCAAATTCTGTAGAATTATGAACATATAATGTATGTCCTGTCTGTGAAATTTAAACGTTTGCACTGTCCTAACATTCAAATTTTGCAAGGAAACTAGTTTACTTGGTAGGCTTCACTGTTAGACACTATTGAGTGACTAACTGGATTTTTTTCCTCTTTGGTAATAACATACATAAAATGAGCTGTAAAGGGTACTAGAGTATTTGTCTACATCAATAACCCACTTCTTGTAATAGCCAAAATTAAACTGATTGAATCTTTGTGCAGCACAAAACGTATGACCATTCGCTACAATGGTCTGAAAATCAGACTATTACTTACTGACTTTGTAGCACTTAGGTCGATTTGACAACTAATAGTCGTTATTTTGCCACTTTAAGACATTTTCAAGCCCTCTTTTTTTGTAGGGAAGTTCCAAGTTAATATTATTTTTCAAATGCCGTTGGAATTTCGCCTTTTCATTTGTTTGTGCTGCAAATGGGACGCGCATATTTTGTTTACACAACTGTTTAGCAATTTTTGCGAAGAAATTTCTAGAAGTGCTCTGGTGAAATAGTCTAAAAGTCATCAGCGCACACCGCTTACAATCACAAGCAGTACCAGCAACACCCAGGGAAGGGAAGATAATAGAAAAGGAAAAACAAAGAAATACATAAGGAGAGTGGAGAGGATATGGAGAAGCAAAAACAAAGAAATACATAACGGAAGAGAAAAGAATACATTTATATGGATAAACCTGGAAATACATGACGAAAAATAAGAGGATAGATTGAAGGAAAAACAAATTAGGACATAATTACGAAAGAGAAGAGCATAGATTGAAGGAGAAACAAAGACATAACGAAAGAGAAGAGGATAGATCGAAGGAAAAACAAAGAAATACATAACGGAAGAGAAGAGGGTAGATTTAAGCTAGCTGCATGCTCTCCAATTAATTAGGGCTTCAAACACCTACAATCAGGAGCGGCGATTTCTTTTCATGACCGGGGGGACGAAATGCGAGGGATGAGGGAACATATTGAGCAAGAGGGGCCAGTGGCGTAATGAGCAAAAAAAGTTGGGGAGGGGGGGGGGGTTGTGGGCGGGGGGGGGGGGGGCTAAAGTATTTACGATCAGGTGGAGAAAAGCGAACGAAGGAAATGGAGCGTAAATTGTCGTGGGGTCTAGGGGCAAAGCCCCGGCGGGAGTCAAGGGGCGGAGCCCCATGAATGTGCTACAACTGATCATTTCATGCGTATTATGTACCATATAATTCACTCGAGTAGGCACAATGTTTCTGGAAAACTATTTGTTACATTTTATAAATGCACATAATTATATATGATATGGACATGTTATAACATTGTTTCGTTTGATCTCAGATGGATTTTTCCTTGACGTTGAAAACATATGTGTTGCGTTCTGATATTGCCTTCAGAAATAAAGTGCTTAAAGGCGTTGCATAAAGCATTTGGTTCGTCATTGTTTTGTGAATTTGAATAACTCAATATCAATAATTACTGTATAGGCCTGGGTAAAGATAAGTAGAGTTTGAAAAAAGATCGCCATTGACTTTTACAAAAGCACAATACTCGGGACAATACTTAAGTTAAATCTTAGGGTAGCTCTTATTTTCCCATTAGTTTCAAGGGGTTACCTTTCCAGCTGATCTAGCTCAATTTGTTGACCTCTTTGGGGGCGTCTGGCGGCACCTTCCATCGAATAAAGCGTACGCGTCTGGCATTGTCAATTCGTGTACCTCGAGACTACTATACGGTGAATCGTCTCATATGGGTTTGTAGAACACCCCTGGAGGGGGTCGTACTTTTTGAATTTGACGATCTCACGAGGAATAAACTACACTTTCAAACAATGAGATTATACAATTCATATCTATGGTTTATTATAGATAATCAACACAAATTATCTAGGTTCGTATAATCGTTCGTGTACACACCAAAAAATACACACAATAATCAAATGTCTCCAGAGGGAAGAACTCCCTCAGACGGCAAATAATTTACATAAAAATAGGGCGTATGAAAAGGGCGTATGAAACACCCCGGAGGTTAATCTCCGTCACGTTCCGAAAATGCACAATATAACACAATAATCAATCATACACAACAATAACAATAATCATTCTTCAAAACAATAACAATAATCAGTTATCGAGATCAAACACAAAAGGGATTAATTAAAATAAATCAGCAAATCGTTCAAAATACCAAATCAGTTACGGCGAAGTCAAGTTTGATGATGCTGATGATAACGGATGGCAAACGATTACTGACAAAACTAGCCATCAATTACCGACAAATTTAAATGTCCCAATATCTCCAAATTTAACACTATAAACCCGGGGCCGAAGGCTAAATTGTTTTTCATATGGACTATCTATAGTACTTGCGTATGCGCAAATGGTCATTTTCCTCGACGACCTAAATATACGAATTATTTCGTCAACTAAATCAGCATCATAGCTATATATTTTAATGCAGGCGCGGAGCTAGGATCTTATTTTAGGGAGGGGCGGTAGTGAGCAAGCGAATCATTTAAGGAGCGCGCTCATTTATATAAGGGGTGTGGGTGAAAGGCCTCCCGCGCGAAGCGCGGAAGCTTAGACGTTTCCTTAAATTATTAGGAAAAGAAGACGATTTATTGTACCGTTCTCGACTGTCAATCCTTGTCTGAATGAAGTCCCCCTCCCCCTTCTAGCGCGAAAGCTTAGACGTTTCCTTAAATTATTAGGAAAAGAAGACGATTTGCTGTAGTGTTCTCGACTGTTAATCCTTATCTGAATTCAGTTTCTCCCCTCCCGCGCAAAGCGCGGAAGCTTTGACGTTACATTAAATTATGAGAAAAAGCAGACGATTCGGTGTACTGTTCTCGACTCTTAATTCTTATCTGAATTCAGTTCTCCCCCTCCAACGCGAAGCGCGGAAGTTTTGGCGTTTCATTAAATTATAAGAGAAAGTAAACGATTCGTTGAACCGTGCTCGACTCTTAATCCTTGTCTGAATGAAGTTTCCCCCTTTAGCGCGAAGCGCGGAAGTTTTGACGTTTCCTTACATTATTAGAGAAAGCAGACGATTCGTTGTACCGTTTTCGACTCTTAATCCTTGTCTGAATCCCGGCCCCCCACTCAGTGTTATTTAGGGTACGCATATGCTTGTTCCCTCTTTTTGAAAGCACCCCCTATCTGAGGACTGCCAACATTTCCGAACCCCCCTTTCGCGGGCTTTTTGCGGGCTATCCTGCCTTGGAGATCCCCTAAATTCGGGAAAATGCTCAATGTACCCCCCTAAATTCGGCATAATTTCTCAGGAGTCCAAAGAGATGTGAGAAAAAAAAAATACCCCCTTTTTAAAGAAATCTCCGGTTGAAAGTAAAAAACACCCCTTTTTTTACAATTCTCGGGCCGGACTTTGTCGCACGAAAAGTACCCCTTTACCGGACATTTTGGTAACACGCATGCGGTCATTCCGACCCCGGAGTGGGGGGGGGGGGGCGGGGTCTGAATTCAGATTCCCCCTTCCAGCGCGAAAAGCTAAGACGTTTGATTTAATTATTATAGAAAGAAAACGATTCGTTGCACCGTTTTCGACTCTTAATAAGCCCTGTTCGTCTGAATTCAGTTTCCCCCTCTCGCGCGAAGCGCGGAAGCTTTGACGTTTCCTTAAATTATGAGAAAAAGCAGACGATTCGGTGTACTGTTCTCGATTCTTAATTCTTATCTGAATTCAGTTCTCCCCCTCCAACGCGAAGCGCGGAAGTTTTGGCGTTTCATTAAATTATAAGAGAAAGTAGACGATTCGTTGAACCGTGCTCGACTCTTAATCCTTGTCTGAATGAAGTTTCCCCCTTTAGCGCGAAGCGCGGAAGTTTTGACGTTTCCTTACATTATTAGAGAAAGCAGACGATTCGTTGTACCGTTTTCGACTCTTAATCCTTGTCTGAATCCCGGCCCCCACTCAGTGTTATTTAGGGTACGCATATGCTTGTTCCCTCTTTTTGAAAGCACCCCCTATCTGAGGACTGCCAACATTTCCGAACCCCCCTTTCGCGGGCTTTTTGCGGGCTATCCTGCCTTGGAGATCCCCCTAAATTCGGGAAAATGCTCAATGTACCCCCCTAAATTCGGAATAATTTCTCAGGGGCGGTATTCTGAACCCTGTGTTATCTCTAATATTGTTGTATCTTTGGAGATAAGATAAAGTTGGTATTCTGAACATTGTTGTAACTTTTGTGTTATCTTTTGTTGTATCTTTTCTCTTATCTCATTGGCCGCGCCTGCGCTCGTAGTTTGGTGCGCTTGTAATTGTGCGTATTATTAATAAAGTGGCGTTTAATCCTCATTTGCATATGCGCACGAGAGATAATATGTCGAGATAGTTGGTATTCTGAAAGTTTTTGTAAGTATTGTGTTATCTTATCTTGCATGGTATTTACAACAATATTTACAACAGGTAGGGGGTTGTTGTATCTTTCGTGGTAATAATATAATGGCGGCAATCTTCCTTGCCCAGCACCAACTTCGTGCCAACAGACCGCCTAGGAGAAGATTAAATGTGGCAGAAGACACCACTGAAGAGAATTTCATAAAAAATTACAGATTAGGATTTAATGATTTTGATGCTCTCTGTGATATGATTCGTGATGACGAACCATTTAATAGACAGCAAGGTGGGCCACGACCTTTGACTGTAGAACAACAGGTAGCAACAACCCTTCGGTTTTTAGCGAGCGGTACCTTCCAAAATGTGATAGGTGATGTCACACATATCTCTCAGTCGTCGCAAAGTCGAGCAATTTCGTCCGTCACTGACGCAATTTCTGCAAGATCCGGGGAATATATCAACTTCTGGCGACATGGATCTTCCGCAACGAAAAAAACACAGTTCGTCGAAATGGCCAATATGCCGAACACTTTGGGTTGCATAGATTGCACCCATATCGGAATCAGAGCACCTAGCGCAAACGAACATCTCTACGTTAATAGAAAAAACTTTCATTCAATCAATGTCCAAGCAATAGTTGATGCACAGCTACATTTCACAAATGTTTGTGCTCGTTGGCCGGGTTCTACCCACGATTCTTTTATTTGGCAAAGCAGCAGAGTCTACGAGGACTTCCGAGAGAGTAGGATTCCATCTGGTTGGCTTCTAGGTATGTGTAGATTTGTTTTGTTTTGTTTGTTCATGCTTAATCAGCTTTGTATTCTAATTTTATAATTCAGAATATTTAATCTAAACCCTAAACCCTCTTTTTGGATTTTTTTTGTCTGGAAATAATTGTCGTTATGCATGAAAGGAGGGTAAATTAAATAAAATTAAAAAAATATATATTTCTAATGCTATGTTATATATTTTTTAATGTCGTACTATTAGAATTATGTTATAATTATGTTTATAATAATATTTTGTATATCATCATTATTTTTATCGTTTCTTATCATTATTATTATTTGCTTTCATTAACATTTATGTTGTATAATCATTCCATTTTTGTATCACCAACGTTTCTTTTGGAGATAAATCGTAGCCCTTGGGAATTCGTCTATTTTATCGGCTTGTACTTTTTATCATGATTATTGTTTTCTATTTAATTTAATGTATGTGTTAGTGTTTATTTGGCTTCTCCAGTTAATAAAGTGGAAATGGCTTTGTTAGTGCCTCTATTCAATCTAATTATATTCTCCTCTGTTTTTTTCATTACTCTCTCTTTCTCATTCTCACTTTCACACATAAATTTCCCCTTTTTTTGAGGTAACACTTTATTGACATTTCAAGGTTTGATATCATCTTTTAAAGATATATTTATTTTTTAATTTAATGTATATAGGTGACAGTGGCTATCCCCTCCAGCCCTGGTTACTAACACCCATTTTGCACCCGAGAAATCCGCACGAAGAACGATACAACGGAAGCCTATAACCAAAACCCGTGTCTGTGTGGAAAGAGCTTTTGGAATTCTGAAGTCTCGATTTCGCTGCTTGGACCATTCTGGAGGAATCCTATGCTATCCTATTGAAAGGTATTTACTTTTTTTTTTAGTTAACTATTCATTTAAGGCTTTAAATAATTCATTTTTATTCAACAACAAATCTCTTTCAATATATTTTTTTTAAAGAAAACTGAAAACTGAAAAAAATAACATATTTATATAAATTTCAATTAAATGTTGGTATTTTTGTTGTAATAGATTTACTAAGATTCTTTTTTTTGGGTTAATCGACAGAACTTGCAAAATCATCATGACTTGTTGTGTTCTACACAACATTTGTCTCGAGAGAAGGATCCCGTTACCAGATGGCATGGAGATCCAGATGGATAACGGCCCTAATCAACACTTGAACCATGGAGCAGCAAACCATCACCAAGGAGGCCTTGATGTTAGGAACCAGCTCATCCGTACTTGGTTTATGCAGTAATAAAACTAGAATAAATGTCTTTTTTTTTCAAGAACATCAACTCATTAAGTATTATGAACTTTACTTGCTTCTGAATAATATAAAATATGAGAATAAGGATTAGTTCATAAAATATATACATCTTTTAAAGAAATCATAAGAGACTATAATTGTATTGACAGAAAACAGAAAACTAAAGTTCAACTTTTGGTATTGAATATATTTTATTATCTGATATAAAAAGCAACTCCGATTGTTTTGATGCACCTCAAACATCTAAGCGTTGTACTATTCCGCATGATGTAACATCTTCACTTGAGGTCCAAGCTTGGTGTTTGGCATCTGAAAATAAAATAAAAGTAAAGGAAAAGGTAAAGATTGAGAAAATATTAAATTCATGATGCCCAAATCATATCAACATTTGAAATATGTATAATATGAGTGTTTTTACCTATTCACGCTAATTAAGGTAAAGATAATTTTTGGGTATATAGTTATTTTGTTAATACCCCCCCCCCCCCCCCCCTCCATGTTTGAGAGGAACTCAGATTAGTACAGTAATTAGTACATGAGATGATTACAATAATTTATGTTGATTGTCATTAGAAGATATTTTCTCAAAATTAAACTGGAATTGGTATAATTTAATCACTATTGATGTACTTTTGCTTATACCTTTCACTTACTTAATCTTGAAACAAATTTATTGGAGACTGCGCATTTATTGTTGAAGTATATAATGTTGCTATTTGGAGGAAATGCAAACTAGTGTGAATAGCAACAATTTACCAACCTGTTTCTATTCTCCTCGATGTCAAACCTTCTTGTCTCCAGTCTCAAACGTTCCCTTTCAACTTCAAGCCTTTCCTTTTCGACGGCGAGGCGTTCTTCCTCTATTTTGAGCCAGCGTTCCCAGACGTCATTGAAATCATCACTGCTCCGTCGTTTCTTGGGGCGGGGGCAGCGAGGAGTACTTGTTGATGATTCAGGTTCTAGTGTAAAGAAAGTGTTATGAAAATTTAAAAAAATGTTATAAAAAGACAGAATGAAGGAAAGATATTGTTATTTTTCTTTGTATGAGTATTATGATTAAATAGTTTCTGGCAGTGCTGTATTCAATATATTTTTTCTTATGTGATTATTTTCGTTCGGAATTGTTCTACATTAACTAATGAATTAATAAACTTAAAATAGAATATTAACTACTTTAAAAATAACCAAAGTATCTCTTAGAAAGATAATCTTCATGTAATTGAATTATGCATGTATATCTAAACATATCAACATGTTTATATCGGAGAGAGAGAGAGAGAGAGAGAGTGAGCGACAGATTATGTTGATAGATATACACACAGAAAGAAAGAAAGGGAAATGTAAAGAGAGCGGAAAGAAAAAAGAAAGAAAGAAAGAAAGAGGAAGCTATACGTGTATCAGAGGTTTTGTCAGAGTAAACAAAATGAGAGGGGTGAACGTGAATTTCATTCTACAAAGTTAATTCTAGATCTAGATTTAATTCAAATATTATGGAAAATAATATTCATAGACCTTGATCTTTATTAAAGATTTGGCTTCAAGATGATTTGAATAAAAGTTTTATACACTCGATCTTTGATATTATGTGAGTTTACAGACTGGACTCTGTCAAATCTCTAAAGTCTTTTTCTCTTTTTTCACCACCATAATGATTATCTAAATGTAACGTATACATCTAAGTGGAAATGAATTTGCTTACCATCATCGATTCTTTGGCATCCGGATGCGAGACAAGCCAATGTATCGAGGGCATCCTCTTCGTTTCCAATATCCCTGCCAGCTTGGGACTTTGGAGTAGGCCTATTGGTGCCGGGATAGAATACGGGGGTTTCAAGTTCCGGGCCTGCACACCCATTCAGACCTTCTTCGCCGATGAAATCGCAGAGGACTTCCTCCCAGCTGTCCAATGGGGGGAGGGGTGGTCCACCTCCGGTTCCTCCCGCCTCCCTCTTCCTTTGGGCGGCCTTTTTCTTGATCTTGCTCTTCTCCATCGAAAATTTTCTTCTCACATCTTCGGCGCTCCTCTTCCGGCCACTAACACCGCTCACGACTCCACAGATTGTATCCCACGCCGTATTTTTCATCTGATTCGTCAGTGTAGATGATAACGGACCGATGATTATGCCCTTCCTCGATGCCACCTCTGATACCAACACCATCACCTCCTCCTTACTGAAGTTTTCGTTCCTTTTTTGCTTCCCATCCATCTCCTTCTTATTTTATTATTAATCACGGTGAATTATATAACCTTACCAAGCAATATACCGCAGCGCAACAACACTAGCACCGCACGTGCATAATGCACTAGCCAGATAATTAATTGATGATGACGCGTAATAAGCGCGCATTAATCTAATTACGCCACTAATTACATGATTACGCCAAAGATTAGTATGCGCGAAGATGTAGCATAAAGTACTCCTATTGGTTGACCTACTTATCATGCTTATATAAAATAGATTTTGATTGGGGTGGTATTCTGAACATTGTTGTAAGTTTTGTGTTATCTTTTGTTGTATCTTCCAGAGATAACACAGCGCTAATATTGTTGTAAGTTGGTATTCTGAACATCATTTTATCCCTGTGTTATCTCTTGAAGGACCGCCTCTATCTTATCTTTGACCACTGTTGACACGCCCATTTGTATGGACCCTACCAATCAAAATCTGTTTTATATAAGCATGATAAGTAGGTCAACCAATAGGATTACTTTATGCCATACTGAAGATGCGCCCAGCGCATACTAATCTTGGCGTAATTAGTTAATTGAGCGCTTATAATATATGCGCGTCCTCATCATGCGCTGTGCTGGTGGCACGTGGATCATAAAGACAAGTCACGCTTTCAAGAAACATCACAGAGATGAGAGCATTAAAATCGTCATATCCTAGCATGTAATTTCTTAGAAATTTCTCATCTGTGATGTCTCCAGTCAACACACAACCTTTTTCTAACTCGTCTATTGGCACTGAGTTGGTTCTGGGCAAGAAAGATTGCCGCCATTATATCACCATAAAAGATACAACAACCCCCTACCTGTTGTAAATATTGTTGTAAATACCATGCAAGATTAGATAAGATAAAAGATACAACAACTTTCAGAATACCAATTATCTCGACATATTATCTCGTGCGCATATGCAAATGAGGATCAAACGCCATTTTATTAATAATACGCACAATTACAAGCGCACCAAAGTATGAGCGCAGGCGCGGCTGAAGAGATAAGAGAAAAGATACAACAAAAGATAACACAAAAGATACAACAGTGTTCAGAATACCAACTTTATCTTATCTCCAAAGATACAACAATATTAGAGATAACACAGGGTTCAGAATACCGCCCCTGGAGGGGGCAGAGCCCGTAGAAGCTCAGGGGTTTTATGTATATAAGTAAGGTCAGATGAGCATCCAGGGGGCAGCCTTAGGGCCCTTGTTGGGGTTCCAGGGGGCAGAGCTTTCGGAAGCTCAGGGGTTTTAGGTATTTAATTACGGTCAGATGAGCATCTAGGGGCCCGCCTTAGGGCCCTTGGTGGGGTACAGGGGACAGAGCCCCCGGAAGCTCAGGGGTTTTAGGTATTTAATTACGGTCATGTGAGCATCCAGGGGCCCGCCTTAGAGCCCTTGGTGGGGTCTAAGTGGCAGAGCCCCCGGAAGCTCTGGGGTTTAAGGTATTTAATTACGGTCAGATGAGCATCCAGAGGCCCGTCTTAGGTCCCTTGGTGGGGTCCGGGGGCGGAGCCCCCGTAAGCTCTAGATATTTCATTACCATTGCCCCCCCCCCACTATTTTGACTGGGGGGGTCCCCCCCCCACTTCCGGCGCCTATGCATCTCACCGACTTCAAACTTCTGCATTGATATAGCACACGAGGATTGAGCAAGAATACCGACACAGCAACATATTTACCCGTGTCTTTCTTGCTCCCTCGACGAGACGACTCCACCCAACAACCCCCCCCCCCTCTCTCTCTCTCTCTCTCTTTTACTCCCAATCCTCCTCTCTCAGGCTATTACCTCCCCTCTCTCTCCTCTCGTGCATCCCCCGTTTCTTTTGTTTCCCTTTTACTCTTTTTTCCTTTTCTTTCTTTTCTTTCCCTCTTTTTTTTCCCTCCCCCTTTTTCTCTTTTTTCCGACGGCAGCGCAATTTTACCGACAATATCCTGACAGGTGGGGGGGGGGGGGGGGGGTGTTGCACTCCACACCCCCCCCCCTTTGGAGACGCCCCTGCGAAGACGTGGATGAGGATGACGGGGATGACTATGAAGAAATCGATGATGAAGACACTAAGACAGCGATGATTTCGACGACGGCGATGATTGTCGGAGACGATGATGAAGACAGCGATGATATAGAAGACGGTGATGCGGTCGATGAGAGTCTAGTTGATGATGAGACAGTCAATAAAAGAAAGTCAGTAATGATCGAAGTAGATGATGAATCAGATGATGGTGAGATGATGCTCGACGAAGACGATGATCAACGTGTCAAGACAACACAACAGATGACGGCGATAAAAACAAATAGGTCGATAAGAGATTTTATTCTCACTGCACGAAGTAACATTGATGTAAAAATAGAGTCAAATTAAGACTTCAAAAAAAACTGCCAGACTTTTGCTGAACAAATCCACTGGTAAAGGTCCTGGGACAAAGTCATTGAGTCCTCGTTGGACGAAACTTCTACAGGCGCGGTATAACAGGAACACAGAAACAAACTGTGTACCAAAATTAAAAAAAACACTGATTCCAAAATAGAAAATTTGTAACGTGATTGGTTCAAACAAGCGCACAAAATTAATTTGCACGTATACGGGCTGTACGTAACAATACAAAATCTACATAACAATAGAATAATTATATTATTAAACCAGACAGAACCGGTTGGGACATGTCTGCAAAGCCAGACAGTGGTAATTCTCCCTAGCCGCCATTTTGACAATAAAAAAGCAATACGTATTAATAAACATGTACAAATCTATGCATAAAACGTTATTTTACGTATACAAGTTTTAAATCGTGACATTAATTTGGTCACTACAGGTTTCATAGGGTTTCCTTTCCAGCTGATTTCGCTCAATGTCGGGAATTGGGAACTTTAGGGGCGTCTGGCAGAGGTCATTTGGGTGTCTGTGGACTCTGCCGAACAATTTCCTATTGGTTTCATGGGGTTTCATTTCCAGCCGATCTTGCTCCATTGTTTTTACCTCTTTGGGGGCGTCTGGCAAGCACCTTCCACCACTTAAAACGTCTTGCATTGCCCATTCATGTACCTCGAGACTACGACACATATTCTGAATGGGTTTCATAGGCTTTCTTTTCCAGCTGATCTAGCTCAATCTTTTGATCCCTTTGGATCCTCCCTCTGGCCACAACCACCACTTACGACATGCCAGACCAATTTGTTATATGGGGCTATGCGATCTTTACATCCGTGCAGGCGCGTACGCAAGGGGGGGGGGGGGTCGAAATCCCCCCTCCATCTCAAATGTTGTGTGTGTGTGTGTGTGTGTGCGTGTGTGTGCGTGTGTGCGTGCGTGTGTATGTGTGTTTTGGAGGAAACCCCCCTTCATTTTTTTGTAAAATTTGTTCTAACGGGTGACCAAAAACAGGTGACCATATCCCCCCCCCCAATATCGATCGGCCAATTTTCAAATTTGGGGACACCCCCCCCCCCTCGCTTATTCAGCGGCTGGCTGAATCGTTGCAAAATTGTTGCAGCGCCATCTGTTGGAGCCTTCCGTAGTCGATTGCAGACGGTTGGTGACAGTGGCTATACTAGTCTTCCTCCATCCTATACATGAGCTTGTAAATATTTGTAAATAAACTGTATTAAACAACACCTACGTGGATCCTTGTCATTTGATTGGAGGATTGTTGGTCACATGATATTCAATAGATGGTATATTGCACGGTCGTGCATTTTTGGTTATATGCAGACTGCGTACCTCTCAGTCGTGCGCGCGCGTATCCCTGCGTGTATCTGACGCGAAGGCAATCTCAATGTAATCGAGAAGGCTTGACTCCAACTTTAATTTATCTTTAATATAAGGAGTAAAGCATAATTTGTTGATTAACGTTCTATTAGATCTTCTTCGATGTTGTATAAAACAAATAATGAATGTTTTACATTCGTTCAATAGTCCAAATATTTTCATTCGTTGAAAGATTAACGTTAATTCTATTCAACTCGGCTGACGCCTCGTTGAATAGAATGTTAATCTTTCAACTCATGAAAATATTCGCACTATTGAACTCATAACCATTCATTATTTGTATATTATAATGTAAATATCACTCGAATGGACGTAAATTGCGATTCACACATAAACGCACATAGTTTGCAAGAATCTTCAGTCAATTGAAGGAGGCAGACTTAATCAGAAGAAGAAGAAGAAGAATCGAATTCCGTGGTAGGATGGCAAGGTTAGGTTAACAACAAAAAGCATCCCGGTGTAGTGGCTAAATGTTCCCCTAGGCTGGTGCTGCCCTCTATGTCCAAATACCGGACGTAGCGATAATTAATCCAGAATCTCATGCACTGCGCGTGCTCTCATTCGCTAATTTGTATACTATGACCTTTGACTGACAGTACAATTTCCCCGCACAATAGTATCTACATTAATAATTTCTACCTGACAGTGTATATAATTGTTGTGAGCAAACCATGTCACAAACCATCATAAAAGAGGGAGGGGCTTTATTGGCTGCCATGTTGAGATATAATCCTGCATACTAACAGGCGGTAAAGAGCGAAGTGACAAATCTCCAATTGGAATAGTTTTGCATCATAATTAGGAAATGTTTGAAAATGGACGACGGATTTAACATGAAAATGAAATAACCATGGCGTTTGGAAAAATTATTCAACCACCTGCAAACGCGAGGAGACTTCAAATTTTCATCGCGTATCTCATGCTAATTATGTTTACACTTTTCTTTATGACGGCGGTTAACATTTACGGAGTACAGGATAAATTCGCTGTTTACAAAAAGGGTTAGTATATATATTCAAGTTCAAGTTCATTCTTTATTCGTTTTTTCAGTTTAAAAACATACAAACCTGTTTAAACAGCATTTCGAGGTTAAATATATATATTCCTATATCATGCCTAACATGTTAAAATGTTAAAACGGCGCGCTCAGAATGAATTCGTGCAATACTTTTGCGTTCGAAATCATTCACTATAACAATTCTTGATATCAAGGAATCTATTTCTTGATATCTAAACTTTATTTCTTGATATCAAGAAATAAAGTTTAGATATCAAGAAATGAATTCTTGATATCAAGTAATCGAATTCTTGATATCAAGAATTGATTTTACGTTGTAAAGCAATGGTAATTCTTGATATCAAGAATTCGATTTCTTGATATCAAGAATTCATTTCTTGATATCAAGAAATATGTTTAAATGATAAAACGGCTTGCCATATGCCCGACTACGGTAGCCCACTTGTTGGGAAAATCTTGACCAGCTGTTGGGCAAAATACAAAAATATTGCCCAATAGATGGTTGGGTTGAAAAGTGTTGAAAAATATTGCCCAACTTTTTTTACAGTGTACGTTAATTTCCATTCGTAAAATTTCATTATGCTACGAGTATCATGATTATGAACCTCTTGAGTAGTACTAGAAGTCTGTTTGGGGATAACTTCTTAAAGTATATGGGGAAAAGTACAGGGTCAATGAGAATGAATGTTCAGAAAACACACCGTGAAAAGGTTGGGCAATATTTTCCAACATTTTGCCCAACGTTGTGCCAATAGTCAACCCAACCATCTATTGGGCAATATTTTGCCCAGTGGTATTGGTAAACGTAAGTACGTGCATAATTGTCTCTTATTTTGCCCAACAGCTGGTCAAGATTTTCCCAACAAGTGGGCTACCGAAATCGGGCAGTTGAAGGGCATATCTTTGCCCACATTTTGGACAAAATACGAAACAATTATGCACGTGTGAAGTAGGTTTCTTACGTTTACCAATACCACTGGGCAAAATATTGCCCAATAGATGGTTTGGTTGATTGGCACAACGTTGGGCAAAGTGTTGGAAAAATATTGCCCAACCTTTTCACAGTGCAGGATTTTGTTTGATCGTGTAAAAGGTGGAAAATGTGTGTACAAAGTGAATGGAAGTTTATTATGGAGAACGACTGACTTATAATGGTTTAGAAGTAATAAACTGTCCCTTTATTTAAAGAAAACAAACTATATTTACTTTCAGAACAGGAAAAATAACGATATTTCTGACATTGAAATTACTTTGGATGGTGAATTATTGGAAAAAAGGATAGCACAAAATTCCTTGGAGTTTTGATTAATGAAAATCTGAGGTGGAATAATCATGTGCAATATATTTCCAATACTATTTCACGTAATATTGGTATTCTCTGTAAATTGAAATAATATGTCCCTTCAAATATCTTGTTTATGTTATACAATTCATAAATACTGCCTTATATTTCATATTGTAACATTATATGGTCAAATTCAAAAAGCAACGTTGACGCCATTTTACTGTTACAAAAGAAAGCTATGCGTAAATGTACTAATTCTTCCTATCGCGACCACACCAATCCCTTCTTTTCAAAACTAAAAACTCTAAAAGCTGATGATATAAATATTCTACAAATATCACTTTTCATGTTTCGCTTACAAAATGTTCTACTACCTTCATACTTCCCCCATTGTTTAATTCGAATAAAGCCATCCACTCTTATCCTAAAAACTGACAAATTCCAATCAAGAAATCCAAAAACCGCATTAGCTCTCAAATTCATTAGACACACCGGCCCAGACATCTGGAACTCTCTGTCTATTGTAATAACAAACCTTTAGGACATTGTATTATTTTAAGAAGGCAGTTAAAACTATGTTATTGTCTAAGTATTGATCCTGCCGTGTGTAATTCTCATGTATTCATGTTCGTGGGTACAATGATTGTACACTCAACCAATGATGTGTAATCGTCTATGACCTAGCATCGTTTATCCATCCACGAATGAACCTGCATTCAATCAGCAGATGTTTTAGATTATTTCATTGTATTTAACAGAAAACCAACGCTCCTTCTCTTCCCTTTCCTTTTCTTCTCTGCAAGTCACTCTTCTGCTTTTTTATTTTTATTTGTATTGTTGTATCTAATGCTATGGTCACATTACCCAAAAGTAGCCTGCTCGGCGGCCGAGCGGCGAGTTTTTAACCAATTCTGCCCGGCGGCTGCCCGGCCACCGAACGGCGGCCGCCCAGGCACCGCTCGTTTTTAGGGCATCGCTCGGTCGCCGCTGAAGTTTTAGCGCGGAGTTAAAATTTGGGCGGCGCCTGCTCACTTTTCACTCGCCGCCCAAAATACGCTCGGTGCCTGGGCGGTCGCCGCCCGGGCACCGACCTAATCGCTGAGCGATGCCTTATTCCAGCAGCGACCGAGCAGGCTACTGATCGGTCGGTCGCTGCTCTGGTTTGTGACCATAGCTTAAGTTGATGGCTGCGGGCGCGTCAAGCTACTTTGCTTATTTTGTAGCCCTCCTGCATCTAATATATGTTAATTATACATTCAATATATTTGTTTAATTTCGTATATTATCTGTATAAAATTATGTACACTTGAAATATTGTATCAAACCATATTATGTTAATTTAAAAAAGGGAAAAAAAAAGATGCAGAAACCAATAAATCAAATCAAATCAAATCAAATAACACGTGTGTCTACCGGATTTTGACATTGTTAATTCACATAGAGATTTTTCATTATCCTCTGAACTTTTTAGAGCAAAGAAGTGACTTCTAACTCTTGCGTCAATGAGAATTTGACCTTTTAAAAATTATCTTAAGAAATTTGTCATTATCTTACGGACTTAGTTTTTTTTCTCGAGCAATCAATGAGAATACACAATTTTTTGTTGATCGTGTAAAAATTGATTTTTTTTAATATTTTTTTTTAGTACAAAGTGACTGGAAGTTGAAGTTTATTATGGAGAACGACTGACTTATAACACGTGTGTCTATGGGATTTTTGACTTTGTTTAAATTTACTCTGACCTGTTCAAAGCTTCGAGTTCTTTGCACTTTCTCCCAACACTTTGATATAATCATAGCTGTGTTTGAACTCTCTCAAAACATCATTCCGGAATTAATTCGTATGTTATAAGACTATTCTGACGTAGAATACACACATCAATGTAATAAAACATTATGTATTACAGAATTTTACTTTAGTTTAATTTATTTGTTTCAGTTTCAATCTGGACAACTTCATGCAAAACAGAGTCTCGTATACATGCTCTTTCATATCAGGATGTACATTCAGTTTTTGCCTCTTCATGTCGAACTTACGACTACAGGTCCTATCGCATATAGGGTACAAGCGTAGCGATTGGATATATCGAAACTATTCGTGTTGACTCGATGATGTTTAACCCGAAATTGATACAAATGAAATTGAATCTTTATAATTATATAGTTGGTTATTTTACATATTTTGTTATTTGATAACGTAATACCGCAGTTTGACGTAATATAACAACTTGAAGCCGTATACCGTAGATTAAAGCCGTAACGCCGCAATTAAACACCATAACGCCGCAACGTTATATCCGCAACGCATGTGTTATAAGTCCTGCAAGAAATTACTTATCCAATATTCAAAACGTCAAAAATTCCAATAAAAATACGCGAGTAAAATTCAAATCGTCAGAATTTCCATAGAAATATGTGTTAGAAGTCACTTTTTTGCTCTAAAAAACAAAGTCCAGAGGATAATTCATGAAAAATCTCTATGTTAATTAAAAATGTCAAAATCCCGTAGGCACACGTGTTATAAGTCAGTCGTTCTCCATAATGAACTTCCTTTCACTTTGTACAGAAAATATCCTGTATTCTGAACATTTGTTCTCATCGACCCTGTTTTTTTCCCATAGACTTAAACACTTTATCCCCAAACAAACTTCTAGTATAAAATTACTACTCTCATGGTTTAAAGAAAACTTGTGCGTTTAATTAGGAGGAAGACTAAAAAAAAAAAAGACCGGCGCCCCCCCCCCCCCCCCCTCCCCAATCTTTCCAGTGCCCACTCGATGAAAGTACTCATGCTACGCCACTGCCTGTATTTAACAATTCTTTTTCGTTTTTGTGTTATCCCCTTTTACAATAAAGCAAATCTTCCAAAACCGGTGATGAAAGGCTTTGAATACGGCGGAAAATTCGACAAGAGTGCTATTCAGGAAATTCAGTAAGTTTTCCTTCCATTTTAACACCTTCCTAACATTAAATGTCATGCTGAACCTTCCTAATATTTCACATGTCATAGTCAATTTCGTCCTTGGTCATTCGTTTTCAAACTTTGTTCAATCAATTTAATCATTTTGCAACTAGTTTTTATAAAACTCTAATCAAGTTCGTCATCCCAGGCTGCCAACTGACTATTGTTGATAAATTTCGTAATATTCTAAATCGATTTTTTTTTTTTTTTTTTTTTTTTTTTTTTTTTGGGGGGGGGGGGGGGTTCTTTTCTTCAAAAGTGTCATTCAAACTCATCAATTGGGATGTTTGTTATTTTTGGTCTTTTCATTTTTTCCTGAAACTAGTTTCTGTACGTGTATTTTTTTTTAACAGCCTATGTCTTTGAATATTCATATTTATATCACCATCAGAATCATTCAATCAAATTATGTTTATTTTATATCTTTGTTTCAAATCTTTCAGTTTGACTATGCGATGATTGTAACAGCTTTGATCATATTGATTGTATGAATATAGTATTAATGACTGCTTTGAGAGAAATAGTTGTTTTTATACGCTCAAGGGAAGGTTAGAATTGGGATATTGCCCCGAGGCGTGCCGAGGGCAATAGCCCAATTGTAACCTTCCCGAGAGCGTATAAAAACAACTATTTCTCGAATATTAAAGCAGTCATTAATACTTTTATATGCCGAAAAAAAATAGACTAAAAAATAAAAAATAAAAAATAAAAAAACTTTTGTCGAAGATGGGATCCGAACTCTTGCGTACAAAAGGTGGTGTAATTAAAGTCAGCGCCTTAATCCGCTCGGCTATCGCGCTTTGTTGACATAATTAACAGTTTTCTCTAATATATACATTAAAATGGATTTAAAACGGCTTCGCGGGTTGATGATTCGCGGCTGCTCCATCAATCGGGCCCTTCTTTTACTTTTGCAATGCATATTGGCACGAACTTGGATCAAGATCTATCGGCAGATGTTGTTTTTCGGTTTTTGGAAGTTTATTTTCGTCTTCATGTCAACAATGCAAGATAAAATTGTCGGTAAGATCGATCGAGATTCAATTGTATTGAAATTACCGACCAAATCTTCGCACACGTACGGTATCCTCAATCGCTCAAACCATTTTTTAACATGTAAACCTATGGGGTAACCATGGAGACTGACCTATTTTCCCTATAACCATGGTTATTGGGAAAATAGGTCTGTTTTTACAGGAACAGTTAAAGTTTATGAATGCAATTTCGACCAATCAGATTGCTGGATTACTTAAGTGAGGTATATAATGATTAACAGTACACACTAAGCCATTTTAAGAGACTTTATATGTGTACATAAATAATGTCCATTCGATTAAAAGTTTCGGGCATGGGAATTTACATTCTTTTCATTCAAATTCATTCCGTTGAATTCGCGAATGGACAATCAGATTCGTACGTTTGTTCGAATTAATATGCAAATAGTTTCTTCTTCTCTACGTGCCATATCCTGAGACGTTGGCAGCCAAAAAGCGCATGGAGTGCCACAACTTTGTATCCCATATTCTATGAAGTAATTCATTCTCCCCGAGATCAATTCCACCTTCAGAGATCCCACTCCTTAAGCTACTCATCCACAGAATCCTCCTTCTACCCCTACTCCTCCTCCCCTCGATTCTTCCAGTCAGTGCAAGATTTTTCAAACCATTCTTTCGTATAACATGATACAAGAAGCTCAGCTATCGACCTGTTATATTATTCAGAA
Organism: Strongylocentrotus droebachiensis; assembly: GCA_035222895.1. Classification (NCBI taxonomy): domain Eukaryota; kingdom Metazoa; phylum Echinodermata; class Echinoidea; order Camarodonta; family Strongylocentrotidae; genus Strongylocentrotus; species Strongylocentrotus droebachiensis. The sequence goes on from JAVYIG010013294.1 coordinate 43,118, forward strand.
ACTTTCGTCTTGTACCTGCCATGCCCACAACCTCATGATTAGAAAATCTTTCTGTCCATGAAATTCTTAGCATTCTTCTCAGGAACCAAACTTCACAACTTTCTAGTCGCTTTCTTAGGTCTTATGTCAGGGTCCAAGCTTCACATCCATACATCAGAACTGGAAACACATAGCAATTTAGTACGCGGAGTCTCGTTTCCATCTTCAGCTTCTTATTCTTACAGATTTCCCGGCCAAATTCGCGAGTTTGTCATTCAAATTAGTCTTGCGTTCAAATTCGACGGTTTTAATGCAGTCAGGTATATCTCGGGTTTATATTCCCTTTTCTTGTTTTCAAATCTATGGAATTTTCGTTAGAATCTACGTATGTTTCATTCAAATTAATGAACAATGTGCTTCTTTCGCTATTTGGTCACTCGATTTGGCGCAACACGATTTTCTGACAACGCGACGGTGTACTTTTAGCATTCTTATTCATTTGTAGCATTCAAATTAGCACTTTGTGCACTTAAATTGATGGTCAATATACATTTCTCGTTTATTACACACTTTTTATAGCTCATTCTTTTTCTTTCAAGATTATTTTTTCATGTGTATTTCATCATATTTCGTTTTCTTGCATTTATACACTTATACTTATTAGATTTATCTGATATTCATCAGCATTTAAGTTTGATTGTTAGGAAGAAAAAAACGACTTGCATCTACGGACCTGATGGTCTCAGCATATTTGTAAATGTTCATGTAAGGAAGTTGTTTGTCTTATGTTTCATCATAAATTTATCATAATTTCATCATAATTTCATTATGAAAGAAGGGTACAATATTGTGACTGGGGTAGGGACTAGAGTCAACAATTTGAACATGATTCATTATTTAGCCATGTCTTTAGCCATCGATCTGCTGGCGGGCAAGTAAACTATGAAACTCTTTAAGAAAAACAGAGGGGTGTGCTGGGTATAAGAGACGATGTGAATTACTTTTGTAAAATTCCGAGTCTGTAGTAAAAGGGGGCGATTGAGGGTACCCCAACCTTTACTGGGTATATGAACATGTCCGTGCAGAAATGCCACATCCCTTTATTTCGCCCCTTCTTTACTTTATGTCTGACTACACCCATCTGCATTGTCCTGAAAATAAATAAATGGAATAATAGCTTAGACCCTAATGGCAAATCATGCATTATTTAAATACTGTAAAAGTTTGTTGCAATTCTTCCTCCTAGCATTCCTAACTTGAATAAAAATATTACGAATACGAATGACAGGTGTTAATTTGAATGATAAAAATTACGCTTCGACAAGTGAATATTAATTTGAATGCTAGTTGAGGAGTTTCTAAATTGAATGACAGATCTATGTAACCCTTCGACCAAAATTCTAAATTAAATACATCAACTGGAAAATTGAATGATAATTGGCATGGCAAAGCCGATCTGCGCTAACTTAAATGCAAGGTAAATGAATTCGAATAACAAACACGCGAATTTGGTCGGGAAATCCTATATTAGATGTTTTCTAACCTGGAGAAAGTTGATTTTGCAAGTGCAATCCTTCTCTTGATTTCTTGCTCGCCTCTTGCATCGTCTGTAATTGTGGTCCCGAGGTAATTAACATAGGTAGCTTGCTGTATTTGATTGCTGTTGATCTTAAGAGAGCATGGTATTCCTTCCTTTTCTGAAATTACCATGCATTCCGTTTTCTTGAAATTTAATGATAATCTTCTCTTGTCACTTTCTCTGACGACATCATTCAAAAGTCGCTGCAGGTCCTTCTCTGATTTTGCTATTAATATAGTATCATCTGAATACCGTATGTTTGTGATATTATGGGCTTCTACTTTCAATCCTCTTTCCTGTTCTAGTTTTCTAAGTATTAACTTACTGTAATAATTGAAGAGATCTGGAGACATGACACATCCTTTCCGAAACCCCTCCAGGGGCGAATCTAGAGGGGGGGGGGGGGGTGTTTCAGCGGTTTAACCCCCCCCCTCCCCTGGCAAAAAGCTAGATCCGCCCCTGCCCTCTTAATATTGATGTAGTCATTTAATTCTGTTTCCACTCTAACACATGCTGTTTGCTCCCAATGCAGATTTTGCAATAACTTTACATCCTTTGGCCCGAATTCACAAAGCAAGGTTTGAGCTCAGACCAAGACCTCCTTTTGTTTCGCCAAACCTCCTTTTGTTCTTTACAAACCAGGTTTGTAAAAAACGCGTAAAACGCGTCATATGACGTACGAAAACCAAGGTTTGAGCTCAAACCTCCTTTGTGAATTCGGGCCAATGTGTCTAGTCCAATCTTGGTTAAGTCTTCAAATAACTGATCGTGTCTAACTTTATCAAAGGCTTTTGTATAATCGATGAAACATAAGAAGACGTCTTTTTGTATTTCTACAGCCCTTTCTGCTATATACCGCAGAACAAAAACAGCATTTCTAGTGGCGGCATCTTTAACAAAACCTTCTGAGAGCAGACAAAACCAAACTGCACATTACTGATTTCTGGAGTTAGGTGATTCCTTGCTCTTTGAAGTAGAACTCTTAAGATGATCTTTGTGATATGACTCATGAGGCTGATGATTCTATGGTGCCCGCATTCCACTGCTCTAGGTTTCTTGGGAAGTGTAATAAATATCGATTTGCACAGGTCATCTGAAATTTTCTATTATCATGTATCTTATTGATGACTTCAGTTAGTATCATGACCCAATAGTTCTCCAATGCTTCGACCATCTCCATCACTACTCCATCTTGACCAGGAGCTTTGTTCCTCTTCATCATACTGATCGCTGACCTCACTTCTGAGAGCAGAATCATAGGTCCTTCAATAGATCCTGCACAGTGTGGAGGTTCTTTTCTTACATCGTCGAAAGGCTCGCCAATGTACTCAGTCCATCTGTTCAGTATCTCTTACTTTTCAACCAGTACTGATCCATCCTTTGCCTTGATGCATCCCAACTTGGAGCTCTGAAGCTTCTTTCCAGAAAGGTCATTTACCTTCTTAAAAACCCTGGGATCGTTTGTTCAGCCATTCCTCTTTAGTATTTGTGCAGTGGTCGTGAATTTCTTTATCATGTATTCAATTCCATCTCTGTCCTTGATGATCTGCCTTTTACCCATTTGTGTTAGAATCTCCTCCGTCATCCATCTCTGTTCATTTTTTTCTTCTTTTTAGGTAATGTCTTTTCAGCTGTTTCTACAAGAATGTCCCTCATTGATTCACAAGTGACCTCCTTTCCCTGGTCGGTGAGACTGTCAAATCTGTGTTGTACTTTGACAGCATTTTGGAGGCGAACATCACGATTCTGTAGCGTAGCTGTTCGAAATCTACCTTCTGGACTGACTTGGCTTTTGTCATCTTCTTTAGCTTACATTGCAGAGTTGCCACAACAGGAATGTGATCACTCCTACAGTATTGAATAAAGTACAGATGTATAAGTTGTGTGTTTATTATAAGTTTTGGTAAATAAGTTTTTAGTCAGACTATGGTGCGCTTAGAGACACCTGTATTAAGCGCCTAATAAATATTGTGTATTATTATTATTGTTATGTTTCAGTTTGCTTTACACCTCTTTTAAGCCGTTCATTTATTGTGATGTAATCAATCTGATTTCTTGCACGATCCCAGGGCTTTTCCAAGTATATATCCTTCTTGGATGTTCCTTGAACCATGTATTGACAATGACCATTCCTTTGGCATCACACCACTCTATCCATGTTACCCCCTTTCATTTCTGTCTCCAATACCATATGGCCATACTGTTACACCATATCTGCCTCTTCCCACCTTTGCGTTCATGTCTCCCATGGCAATTACAATTTCATTTGATTTGGCTGTCTCTAATTGCTCATAGAAAATATTAATTTCTTCATCTGTTGTGGGTACATCAACCACTATTATTGTCATATTGAAATGTTTCCCTTGCAATTTGATCAACAAGACTCTGTCGCTGACTGCCCAAAAGCACAGAACACAGTTAGCCGTGAATGGATCCAGAAGCACCCCTACACCTCTTTCATGTCTTACTCCTCCTGAATAGATCATCCTATGTTTTTTAACTGTGAATTCTCCACCGCCAGTCCATCTTGTTTCACTAATGCCTAGAATATTAATTCTCATCATGTTCATTTCTAGCACGATGTTGTCCGATTTCCCTTTCTGGTAGAGAGTGCGTACAATCCAGGTGCCGATGCGCATGATGTTACGGTTGCGTACAGATGCTGAATGATGATCGGGGGGGGGGGACGTTTCATGAAACAATTAGTCGGTGGTTATCACCGACTTATATCATGTTCACCGACAATTCTTTTGTCACCGACTATTTTCCAGGCCTGTGATTGGTCACATTTAGTCAGCGCTGACTAAATTGTCGGTGAACATGATATTAGTCGGTGAAAACCACCGACTAATTGTTTAATGAAACGCCCCCCTGGTCCCACCTGTTCTGAGAGACGCCGTTGTACCTGATAGAGTCCGCGTGAACTCTCACTGCATCGCTGCTGCCCAATGCAGTCCCTTTTAGTCGCCTTTTCGACACGCAGGGAATACGTGGAGGGAATTCGATATGGCACCCACTCCCAGGGATATCGTTTATGTATAGAATTTCCCGTCCATTTCAACACATTATTCATTCAAGGTCATCAATGTGGACTTCAATTTGGACTTTCGATGTTAATGTGCAAAGGTCAAGCAATTTTTAGCAATTTGTCATTCTCGTTGGTCATTGGTCATACAGTTTGAACACTTGTCCATTCGATTTTGTCAGAATTCATTCTAATTTGTCTCACCTGACCGTCTGCAGAATGTATTTTTCGAATTCGTCTTTGTGCAATCTATTCCGAAATAGTGTCATTCATATTCGTCGCATAGAAAAGAGCGTTTATCGAACAAGTGTCCCAGGGAGAACAGGAGGGACACAGTGCCCCCCCCGAACTTTTCATTTACTCCCAAAGTGCCCCTGTTTACGTAGGGTACGTGCCTTTTATGTAAGATAAGTGCCCCTTCTCATAATTTGTTACCCCTTTGAGCCTTTAAAAAGTACCCTACTCTAGTAGACGCCCATTTTACTTAGACAAGTGCCACTTTTACTTTG